>CAKAOJ020001251.1:0-66944 GCA_916701645.2 Sebastolobus alascanus
CGGTTTTTACCTACAAGTATGAAATTTGGCAGACAGATGTAACATGTGGAGACGCACAAAAAAGCCTCTGGGAGGTATGCCCAAAACTCAACAGGAAGTCAGCCATTTTGAATTTAATGTGCGATTTTCGCACATTTTTAGCGTTTTATAGGACGTGTACTTTAACAAACTCCTCCTACAATTTTTTTCAGAGCGACTTGAAATTTGGTCAGGACCATCTTAAGACCTTAAGGATGAAAAGTTATTCAAATGGTGAGTTTTCACTGAACGACCTGACCGTGGCGTGGCGGCGAAAAAGCGCCTTTCGCCAAAAAACAGGAAGTCGTTGTAACTTTGGCATACATTTTCCATTCTGCTCTAAATTTCTCATGTGTGATAAGGGTCCTGGCCTGATGACATCCACATGCAAATTTTGGCTTGCAGTCATAGCGCCACCTATTGGTAACAGGAAATCTCATGTTGTACACGTTGATTTCCTCTGCCTCAGAAATTAATCACATCTATCTCAAACTAGGTGAGAAAAGTCTTAAGACCTTGATGATGCTTCCTTTCGAAAACTGTGAGTTTTCATCGAATGGCGGCGCCGTGGTGGTATGGCGAATTTCTATGAGACGCCATGAACAAACAAACCGCTGTAACTCGACTCCAGATGGTCAGATCTTATCAAAATTAATAACATTTGATGAGCGTCCTGGCCTGAAGACATCTACAGTCTAATTTTCAATCATACTCATAGCGCCACCTGTTGGCAACAGGACATAACTGTCGTGATATTTTGGTGTACTACTCTTAGCAGGTTAACCAGATCCACCTCAAATTTGTTCACAACAATGGTAAGACCTTCATGATGCCAGACAGCGAAGGTTTTGAATTTTCGTGAAATGCCGTTGCCGTGGCAACGTATTGTTCGCCATCAAAAAGGAAGTTGTTTTTGAGGTGCTAGGATTGCTTTAAAACAAACGAAACTTGGCACACTCATTAACGGTGCTAAAATATGTTAATAGATATGGTTTTTGTGCTTGTGTGTGGCAAGGGGGCTCAATAGCGCCCCCTACAAAACTTCAACAAAGCAGCCCTCGCGGTACGTTTGACCTAGATGTTCGAGATTTGGTAGGCACATGTATCATCCGTAGACTTAACAAAAAGTCTCTTGGTGCCATGCTCTAAACCCAACAGGAAGTCGGCCATCTTGATTTTTGTTTGAATTCTTCGTATATTTTTGGCCATTTCCAGGCTTTGTACTTTAACGAACTCCTCCTACAGACTTAACCCAATCAACTTCAGATTTGGTCAGTACAATCTGAAGACCTTTGTGATGAAAAGTTATTCAAATCGTGAGGTTTTTTGAAACGACGTTGACGTGGCGTGGCGGAGAATTTGCATGACTCGCCATTGAAAGACAAAATGTTGTAACTCGACTGTACTTTTTCCAATCTGCCCCAAACTTGAAATACCACATAGTAGTCCAGATCTGAGGACATCTACATGGCAATATTGACTCATAGTCATAGCGCCACCTACTGGCAACAGGAAGTCAGCGTTACGTAACAAACATCATCCGATTCACATGAAATTTACATTGTGTGATCTACGTCATTGTGCTCGTCAGAGTTCCGGTTTCATTGTGCCTGGCCGCGTCGGTTGGCGTCCCGCGCGTACCCCAGACGCGCGGAGAGGTGCTCGGGCCCGTTCATCGCTGCTTGCAGCTTTAATTATTATTATTATTTTTCTCTCAAATGAATCGCGTTTTTGAGGCCCTTGCCATGCTGGAAAAGTTGTTAAACTTGGCACACTTGTCAGAGGCGGTGAAAAATTTGATATTTTAAGGGTCTCGGATTCGGGTGTTGCAAAATGGCTCACTAGCGCCCCCTAGAAAATTGGAAAAATTGAGCCCCTCCCTCCGGTTTCACCTACATGTATGAAATTTTGCAGACAGATGTAACATGTTGAGACGCACAAAAAAGCCTCTCGGAGGTATGGCCAAAACTCAACAGGAAGTCAGCCATATTGGATTTAATATGCTATTTTGCCCATTTTTTGCGTTTTATAGGCCGTGTACTTTAACGAACTCCTCCTGCATATTTCATCAGATCGACTTGAAATTTGGTCAAGACCATCTTAAGACCTTAAGGATGAAAAGTTATTCAATAGGTGAGTTTTCACTGAACAACCTGACCGTGGCGTGGCGGCGAAAAAGCGCCTTTCGCCAAAAAACAGGAAGTTGCTGTAACTTTGGCATACATTTTCCAATCTCCTCTAAATTTCACATGTATGATAAGGGTCCTGGCTTGATGACATCCACATGCAAATTGTGACTCTCAGTCATAGCGCCACCTAGTGATAACAGGAAATGTCATGTTGTACACGTTGATGTACCTCTCCTCAGAAATTAATCACATCTTTACCAAATTAGGTGAGAAAAGCCTTAAGACCTTGTTGATGCTTGCTTTCGAAAATTGTGAGATTTCATCAAATGGCGGCGCCGTGGTGATATGGCGAATTTTGATGAGTCGCCATGAAAAAACAAACCGCTGTAACTCAACTCCAGATGGTCAGATCTTATCCATATTAATAACATTTGATGAGAGTCCCGGCTTGAAGACACCTACAGTCTAATTTTTAATGATACTCATAGCGCCACCTAGTGGCAACAGGAAGTTACTGTCGCCATATTTTGGTATACTACTGCTAGCAGGTTAACCAGATCCATCTCAAATTTGGTCACAACAATGGTAAGACCTTCATGATACCAGACAGCGAAGGTTTTGTATTTTCGTGAAATGCCGTTGCCGTGGCGACGTATTGTTCGCCATGAAACAGGAAGTTGCTTTTGAGGTGCTAGGATTGCTTAAAAACAAACGAAACTTGGCACATTCATTAACAGCGCTAAAATATGTTAACAGATATGGTTTTTGTGCTTGTGTGTGGCAAGGGGGCTCAATAGCGCCCCCTACAAAATTTCAACAAAGCAGCCCTCGCGGTACGTTTCACCTAGATGTTCGAGATTTGGTAGGCACATGTATCACCCGTAGACTTAACAAAAAGTCTCTTGGTGCCATGCTCTAAACCCAACAGGAAGTCGGCCATCTTGATTTTTGTGTGAATATTTCGTATATTTTTGGCCATTTCCAGGCTTTGTACTTTAACGAACTGCTCCTAGAGACCTAACCCGATCAACTTCAGATTTGGTCAGTACAATCTGAAGACCTTTTTGATGAAAAGTTATTCAAATCGTGAGGTTTTTTGAAACGACGTTGACGTGGCGTGGCGGAGAATTTGCATGACTCGCCATTGACAGACAAAATGTTGTAACTCGACTGTACTTTTTCCAATCTGCCCCAAACTTGAAATACCACATAGTAGTCCAGATCTGAGGACATCTACATGGCAATATTGACTCATAGTCATAGCGCCACCTACTGGCAACAGGAAGTCAGCGTTACGTGACAAACATCATCCGATTCACATGAAATTTACATTGTGTGATCTACGTCATTGTGCCCGTCAGAGTTCCGGTTTCATTGTGCCCGGCCGCGTCGGTTGGCGTCCCGCCCGTAGCCCAGACGCGCGTAGAGGTGCTCGGGCCCGTTCATCGCTGCTTGCAGCTTTAATTATTAGGGCCCGAGCACCGACGAAGTCGGGTCCGAGGACCCTATTGAAACTGAAGGAATTATTATTATTAGGGCCCGAGCACCGACGAAGTCGGGTCCGAGGACCCTATTGAAACTGAAGGAATTATTATTATTAGGGCCCGAGCACCGACGAAGTCGGGTCCGAGGACCCTATTGAAACTGTAAGGATTATTCTTTTTCTTTTTCTCTCAAATGAATCGCCTTTTTGAGGCCTTTGCCATGCTCAAAAAGTTGTTAAACTTGGCACACATATCAGAGGCGGTGAAAAATTTAATATTTTAAGAGTCTCGGGCTCGGCTGTTGCAAAATGGCTCGCTAGCGCCCCCTAGAAAAATGAAAAAACTGATATCCGTTCTCCGATTTCACCTACAAGTATGAAATTTGGCAGACAGATGTATCATGTGGAGACGCACAAAAAAGCCTCTTGGAGGTATGCCCAAAATTCAACAGGAAGTCAGCCATATTGGATTTAATATGCGATTTTCGCCCATTTTTGCGTTTTATAGGGCGTGTACTTTAACGAACTCCTCCTGCAGATTACATCAGATCGACTGGAAATTTGGTCAGGACCATCTTAAGACCTTAAAGATGAAAAGTTATTCAAATTGTGAGTTTTCACTGAACGATCTGACCGTGGCGTGGCGGCGAAAAAGCGCCTTTCGCCAAAAAACAGGAAGTTGTTGTAACTTTGGCATACATTTTCCAATCTGCTCTAAATTTCTCATGTGTGATAAGGGTCCTGGCTTGATGACATCCACATGCAAATTTTGGCTTTTCGTCATAGCGCCACCTATTGGTAACAGGAAATCTCATGTTGTACACGTTGATGTCCTCTGCCTCAGAAATTAATCACATCTATCTCAAACTAGGTGAGAAAAGCCTTAAGACCTTGATGATGCTTCCTTTCGAAAATTGTGAGTTTTCATCGAATGGCGGCGCCGTGGTGGTATGGCGAATTTCGATGAGACGCCATGAACAAACAAACCGCTGTAACTCGACTCCAGATGGTCAGATCTTATCAAAATTAATAACATTTGATGAGCGTCCTGGCCTGAAGACATCTACAGTCTAACTTTCAATCATACTCATAGCGCCACCTGTTGGCAACAGGACATAACTGTCGTGATATTTTGGTGTACTACTCTTATCAGGTTAACCAGATCCACCTCAAATTTGTTCACAACAATGGTAAGACCTTCATGATGCCAGACAGCGAAGGTTTTGAATTTTCGTGAAATGCCGTTGCCGTGGCAACGTATTGTTCGCCATCAATAAGGAAGTTGTTTTTGAGGTGCTAGGATTGCTTTAAAACAAACGAAACTTGGCACACTCATTAACGGTGCTAAAATATGTTAATAGATATGGTTTTTGTGCTTGTGTGTGGCAAGGGGGCTCAATAGCGCCCCCTACAAAACTTCAACAAAGCAGCCCTCGCGGTACGTTTGACCTAGATGTTTGAGATTTGGTAGGCACATGTATCACCCGTAGACTTAAAAAAAAGTCTCTTGGTGCCATGCTCTAAACCCAACAGGAAGTCGGCCATCTTGATTTTTGTTTGAATTCTTCGTATATTTTTGGCCATTTCCAGGCTTTGTACTTTAACGAACTCCTCCTACAGACTTAACCCGATCAACTTCAGATTTGGTCAGTACAATCTGAAGACCTTTGTGATGAAAAGTTATTCAAATGGTGAGTTTTCACTGAACGACCTGACCGTGGCGTGGCGGCCATTTTGGGCCATTCGCCATGAAACAGGAAGTTGTTGTAACAAATCTGTACATAATCCGATCTGCCCCAAATTTCTCAGGCATGATGAGGGTCCAGTCCTGAAGACATATACATGTCCATATTGACTCATGGCCACGCCCCAATACGTTAGCCACGCCCCCTTTCATAACTCATGAACCGTTTGTCGTAGAATCTCGTGGGTGGTATCATATCACTCAGCAGAGAGTTCATGTTTCATTGGTGAAGGTTCTCCCAGCCCCCTACACATAAGCCCCGCCCCCTTGACTAACTAATGAAGCGTTTGTCGTAGACTCTTGTGAGAGGTGTCATATCACTCAGCAGACAGTGCCTGTTAAGTTGTTGAAGGTGATCCCCGCCCCCTACACATTAGCCCCACCCTCTTTCATAACTCCGTTTTTTATAGAGTCTTGTGGCAGACGTCGTTGAGCTCGTTGGAGTTCCGGTTTCCTTGTGCCCGGCCGCGTCAGTCGGCGTCCCGCCAGTACCCCCGACGCGCGGAGAGGTGCTCGGGCCCGTTCATCGCTGCTTGCAGCTTTAATTATTATTATTTTTCAGGCAAATGAATCGCATTTTTGAGGCCTTTGCCATGCTGGAAAAGTTGTGAAACTTGGCAAACTTATCAGACTTGGTGAAAAATTTGATATTTTAAGGGTCTCGGTTTTGAGTGTTGCAAAATGACTCGCTAGCGCCCCCTAGAAAATTGGAAAAATTGATATCCGTTCTCCGGTTTTACCTACAAGTATGAAATTTGGCAGACAGATGTATCATGTGGAGACGCACAAAAAAGCCTCTGGGAGGTATGCCCAAAAATCAACAGGAAGTCAGCCATTTTGAATTTGATGTGCAAATTTCGCCCATTTTTGCCCGTTTTTGGCGTTTTATAGGTCGCGTACTTTAACGAACTCCTCCTACAGACTTCATCGGATCGACTTGTAATTTGGTCAGGACCATCTTAAGACCTTAAGGATGAAAAGTTATCAAAATGGTGAGTTTTCACTGAACGACCTGACCGTGGCGTGGCGGCCATTTTGGGCCATTCGCCATGAAACAGGAAGTTGTTGTAACTACACTGTACATAATCCGATCTGCCCGAAATTTCTCAGACATGATGAGGGTCCAGTCCTGAAGACATATACATGTCCATATTGACTCATGGCCCCGCCCCAATACGTAAGCCCCGCCCACTTTCATAAGTCATGAACCGATTGTCGTAGAGTCTTGTGGGAGGAGTCATATCACTCAGCAGAGAGTGCCTGATAAGTTAGTGAAGGTTAACCCCGCCCCCTACACATAAGCCCCGCCCCCTTGACTAACTAATGAAGCGTTTGTCGTAGGCTCTTGTGAGAGGTGTCATATCACTCAGCAGAGAGTGCCTGATTAGTTGGTGAAGGTTAACCCCGCCCCCTACACATAAGCCCCGCCCCCTTGACTAACTAATTAACCGTTTGTAGTAGACCCTTGTGAGAGGTGTCATATCACTCAGCAGAAAGTTCCTGATAAGTTGGTGAAGGTTAATCCCGCCCCCTACACATAAGCTCCGCCCCCTTGACTAACTAATGAAGCGTTTGTCGTAGACTCTTGTGGGAGGTGTCATATCACTCAGCAGAGAGTGCCTGATAAGTTGGTGAAGGTTAACCCCGCCCCCTACACATCAGCCCCGCCCCCTTTCATAACTCTGTTTGTCGTAGAGTCTTGTGGCAGACGTCGTTGCGATGGTCGGAGTTCCGGTTTCATTGTGCCCGGCCGCGTCAGTCGGCGTCCCGCCAGTACCCCCGACGCGCGGAGAGGTGCTCGGGCCCGTTCATCGCTGCTTGCAGCTTTAATTCTTTTTATTTTTCACAAAAATGAATCGCCTTTTTGAGGCCTTTGCCATGCTCAAAAAGTTGTTAAACTTGGCAGACTTATCAGACGCGGTGAAAATTTTGATATTTTAAGGGTCTCGGATTCGGATTTTGCAAAATGGCTCTCTAGCGCCCCCTAGAAAATTGGAAAATCTGATATCCGTTCTCCAGTTTTTCCTACAAGTATAAAATTTGGCAGACAGATGTATCATGTGGAGACGCACAAAAAAGCCTCTTGGAGGTATGCCCAAAATTCAACAGGAAGTCAGCCATATTGGATTTAATATGCAATTTTGCCCATTTTTTGCGTTTTATAGGCCGTGTACTTTAACGAACTCCTCCTCCAGATTTCATCAGATTGACCTGAAATTTGGTCAGGACCATCTTAAGACCTTAAGGATGAAAAGTTATTCAATTGGTGAGTTTTCACTGAACGACCTGACCGTGGCGTGGCGGCGAAAAAGCGCCTTTCGCCAAAAAACAGGAAGTTGCTGTAACTTTGGCATACCTTTTCCAATCTGCTCTAAATGTCACATGTATGATAAGGGTCCTGGCCTGATGACATCCACATGCAAATTTTGACTCTCAGTCATAGCGCCACCTAGTGGTAACAGGAAATGTCATGTTGTACTCGTTGATGTACATCTCCTCAGAAATTAATCACATCTTTACCAAATTAGGTGAGAAAAGCCTTAAGACCTTGATGATGCTTCCTTTCGAAAATTGTGAGTTTTCATCAAATGGCGGCACCGTGGTGATATGGCGAATTTCGATGAGTCGCCATGAAAAAACAAACCGCTGTAACTCAACTCCAGATGGTCAGATCTTATCCAAATTAATAACATTTGATGATCGTCCCGGCCTGAAGACATCTACAATCTAATTTTCAATCATACTCATAGCGCCACCTAGTGGCAACAGGAAGTTACTGTCGCCATATTTTGGTGTACTACTGTTAGCAGGTTAACCAGATCCACCTCAAATTTGGTCACAACAATGGTAAGTCCTTCATGATGCCAGACAGCGAAGGTTTTGTATTTTCGTGAAATGCCGTTGCCGTGGCGACGTATTCTTCGCCATGAAACAGGAAGTTGCTTTTGAGTTGCTAGGATTGCTTAAAAACTAACGAAACTTGGCACACTCATTAAAAGCGCTAAAATATGTTAACAGATATGGTTTTGGTGCTTGTGTGTGGCAAGGGGGCTCAATAGCGCCCCCTACAAAATTTCAACAAAGCAGCCCTCGCGGTACGTTTCACTTAGATGTTCGAGATTTGGTAGGCACATGTATCAGCCGTAGACTTAACAAAAAGTCTCTTGGTGCCATGCTCTAAACCCAACAGGAAGTCGGCCATCTTGATTTTTGTGTGAATTTTTCGTATATTTTTGGCCATTTCCAGGCTTTGTACTTTAACGAACTGCTCCTAGAGACCTAACCCGATCAACTTCAGATTTGGTCAGTACAATCTGAAGACCTTTGTGATGAAAAGTTATTCAAATCGTGAGGTTTTTTGAAACGACGTTGACGTGGCGTGGCGGAGAATTTGCATGACTCGCCATTGAAAGACAAAATGTTGTAACTCGACTGTACTTTTTCCAATCTGCCCCAAACTTGAAATACCACATAGTAGTCCAGATCTGAGGACATCTACATGGCAATATTGACTCATAGTCATAGCGCCACCTACTGGCAACAGGAAGTCAGCGTTACGTGACAAACATCATCCGATTCACATGAAATTTACATTGTGTGATCTACGTCATTGTGCCCGTCAGAGTTCCGGTTTCATTGTGCCCGGCCACGTCGGTTGGCGTCCCGCGCGTACCCCAGACGCGCGTAGAGGTGCTCGGGCCCGTTCATCGCTGCTTGCAGCTTTAATTATTATTAGGGCCCGAGCACCGACGAAGTCGGGTCCGAGGACCCTATTGAAACTGTAAGGTTTATTATTATTATTATTATTATTAGGGCCCGAGCACCGACGAAGTCGGGTCCGAGGACCCTATTGAAACTGAAAGGATTATTATTATTATTATTATTCTTAAAATGAATCGCGTTTTTGAGGCCTTTGCCATGCTGGAAAAGTTGTTAAACTTTGCACACCTATCAGACGCGGTGAAAAATTTGATATTTTAAGGGTCTCGGTCTCGGGTGTTGCAAAATGACTCGCTAGCGCCTCCTAGAAAATTGGCAAACTTGAGCCCCTCGCTCCGGTTTCACCTACAAGTATGAAATTTGGCACACAGATGTAACATGTTGAGACGCACAAAAAAGCCTCTTGGAGGTATGGCCAAAACTCAACAGGAAGTCAGCCATATTGGATTTTATATGCGATTTTGCCCATTTTTTGCGTTTTATAGGCTGTGTACTTTAACGAACTTCTCCTCCAGATTTCATCAGATCGACTTGAAATTTGGTCAGGACCATCTTAAGACCTTAAGGATGAAAAGTTATTCAATTGGTGAGTTTTCATTGAACAATCTGACCGTGGCGTGGCGGCGAAAAAGCGCCTTTCGCCAAAAAACAGGAAGTTGCTGTAACTTTGGCATACCTTTTCCAATCTGCTCTAAATGTCACATGTATGATAAGGGTCCTGGCCTGATGACATCCACATGCAAATTTTGACTCTCAGTCATAGCGCCACCTAGTGGTAACAGGAAATGTCATGTTGTACACGTTGATGTACATCTCCTCAGAAATTAATCACATCTTTACCAAATTAAGTGAGAAAAGCCTTAAGACCTTGATGATGCTTTCTTTCGAAAATTGTGAGTTTTCATCAAATGGCGGCACCGTGGTGATATGGCGAACTTCGATGAGTCGCCATGAAAAAACAAACCGCTGTAACTCAACTCCAGATGGTCAGATCTTATCCAAATTAATAACATTTGATGATCGTCCTGGCCTGAAGACATCTACAGTCTAATTTTCAATCATACTCATAGCGCCACCTAGTGGCAACAGGAAGTTACTGTCGCCATATTTTGGTGTACTACTGTTAGCAGGTTAACCAGATCCACCTCAAATTTGGTCACAACAATGGTAAGACCTTCATGATGCCAGACAGCGAAGGTTTTGTATTTTCGTGAAATGCCGTTGCCGTGGCGACGTATTGTTCGCCATGAAACAGGAAGTTGCTTTTGAGGTGCTAGGATTGCTTAAAAACAAACAAAACTTGGCACACTCATTAACGGCGCTAAAATATGTTAACAAATATGGTTTTGGTGCTTGTGTGTGGCAAGGGGGCTCAATAGCGCCCCCTACAAAATTTCAACAAAGCAGCCCTCGCGGTACGTTTGACCTAGATGTTCGAGATTTGGTAGGCACATGTATCACCCGTAGACTTAAAAAAAAGTCTCTTGGTGCCATGCTCTAAACCCAACAGGAAGTCGGTCATCTTGATTTTTGTGTGAATTTTTCGTATATTTTTGGCTATTTCCAGGCTTTGTACTTTAACGAACTGCTCCTAGAGACTTAACCCGATCAACTTCAGATTTGGTCAGTACAATCTGAAGACGTTTGTGATGAAAAGTTATTCAAATCGTGAGGTTTTTTGAAACGACGTTGACGTGGCGTGGCGGAGAATTTGCATGACTCGCCATTGAAAGACAAAATGTTGTAACTCGACTGTACTTTTTCCAATCTGCCCCAAACTTGAAATACCACATAGTAGTCCAGATCTGAGGACATCTACATGGCAATATTGACTCATAGTCATAGCGCCACCTACTGGCAACAGGAAGTCAGCGTTACGTGACAAACATCATCCGATTCACATGAAATTTACCATGTGTGATCTACGTCATTGTGCTCGTCAGAGTTCCGGTTTCATTGTGCCTGGCCTCGTCGGTTGGCGTCCCGCGCGTACCCCAGACGCGCGTAGAGGTGCTCGGGCCCGTTCATCGCTGCTTGCAGCTTTAATTAGGGCCCGAGCACCGACAACGTCGGGCCAGCGAAGGCCCTATTGAAACTGAAGGAATTCTTATTATTATTCTTTTTCTCTCAAATGAATCGCCTTTTTGAGGCCTTTGCCATGCTGGAAAAGTTGTGAAACTTGGCACACTTATCAGAAGCGGTGAAAAATTTGATATTTTAAGGGTCTCAGATTCGGGTTTTGCAAAATGGCTCTCTAGCGCCCCCTAGAAAATTGGAAAAACTGATATCCGTTCTCCGGTTTTACCTACAAGTATGAAATTTGGCAGACAGATGTATCATGTGGAGACGCACAAAAAAGTCTCTGGGAGGTATGCCCAAAATTCAACAGGAAGTCAGCCATTTTGAATATAATATACGATTTTCGCCCATTTTTAGCGTTTTATAGGTCGCGTACTTTAACGAACTCCTCCTACAAATTTCATCCGATCGACTTGATATTTGTTCAGGACCATCTTAAGACCTTAAGGATGAAAAGTTATTCAAATGGTGAGTTTTCACTGAACGATCTGACCGTGGCGTGGCGGCGAAAAAGCGCCTTTCGCCAAAAAACAGGAAGTTGCTGTAACTTTGGCATACATTTTCCAATCTGCTCTAAATTTCGCATGTGTGATGAGGGTCCTGGCTTGGTGACATCCACATGCAAATTTTGGTTCGCAGTCATAGCGCCCCCTAGTGGTAACAGGAAATGTCATGTTGTACACGTTGATGTATTCTGCTTCAGAAATTAATCACATCTATCTCAAACTAGGTGAGAAAAGCCTTAAGACCTTGATAATGCTTCCTTTCGAAAGCTGTGAGTTTTCATCGAATGGCGGCGCCGTGGTGGTATGGCGAATTTCGATGAGTCGCCATGAACAAACAAACCGCTGTAACTCGACTCCAGATGGTCAAATCTTATCCAAATTGATAACATTTGATGAGCGTCCTGGCTTGAAGACATCTATAGTCTAATTTTCAATCATACTCATAGCGCCACCTGGTGGCAACAGGACGTAACTGTCGCGATATTTTGGCGTACTACTCTTAGCAGGTTAACCAGATCCACCTGAAATTTGGTCACAATAATGGTAAGACCTTCATGACGCCAGACAGCGAAGGTTTTGAATTTTCGTGAAATGCCTCTGCCGTGGCGACGTATTGTTCGCCATGAAACAGGAAGTTGTTTTTGAGGTGCTAGGTTTGCTTAAAAACAAACGAAACTTGGCACACTCATTAACGGTGCTAAAATAAGTTAACGGATATGGTTTTTGTGCTTTGGTGTGGCAAGGGAGCTCGATAGCGCCCCCTACAAAATTTCAACGAAGCAGCCCTCGCAGTACGTTTCACTTAGATGTACGAAATTTGGTAGGCACATGTATCACCTGTAGACTTAACAAAAAGTCTCTTGGTGCCATGCTCTAAACCCAACAGGAAGTCGGCCATCTTGATTTTTGTGTGAATGTTTCGTATATTTTTGGCCATTTCCAGGCTTTGTACTTTAACGAACTAGTCCTACAGACTTAACCCGATCGACTTCAGATTTGGTCAGTACAATCTAAAGATCTTTGTGATGAAAAGTTGTTCAAATCGTGAGGTTTTTTGAAACAGCGTTGACGTGGCGTGACGGAGAATTTGCATGACTCGCCATTGATAAACAAACTGTTGTAACTCGACTGTACTTGGTCAAATCTGCCCCAAACTTGACCTACTTCATAAGACTTCAGGCCTGAGGACATCTACATGTTAGTATTGACTCCTATTCATAGCGCCACCTACTGGCAACAGGAAGTCAGCGTTATGTGACAAACATAATCCGATTCACATGAAATTTACAATGTGTGGTCTACACTTGATAATGAGCAACATAATGCATGTGTAGCGTGTGTTCTCTAGCGCCACATAGTGGACACAGGAAGTGGTGAAAAAATTGAAATGCGTCTTTTCCTGTGCCGCTCAATCTACGCAGGAAATAACGTCTAACTTGTGCGTGCAGTGTCCGATGATCACTGAAATGTAGGGCTGCGTCGACCGGTGTCCCGCCAGTACCCCCGACGTGCGGGAAGGTGCGAGGGCCCGTTCATCGCTGCTTGCAGCTTTAATTATTATTATTATTATTTTTCTCTCAAATGAATCGCGTTTTTGAGGCCTTTGCCATGCTCGAAAAGTTGTTAAATTTGGCAGACTTGTCAGACTCGGTGAAAAATTTGATATTTTAAGGGTCTCGGATTCGGGTGTTGCAAAATGGCTCGCTAGCGCCCCCTAGAAAATTGGCAAACTTGAGCCCCTCGCTCCGGTTTCACCTACAAGTATGAAATTTGGCACACAGATGTAACATGTTGAGACGCACAAAAAAGCCTCTTGGAGGTATGGCCAAAACTCAACAGGAAGTCAGCCATATTGGATTTTATATGCGATTTTGCCCATTTTTTGCGTTTTATAGGCCGTGTACTTTAACGAACTTCTCCTCCAGATTTCATCAGATCGACTTGAAATTTGGTCAGGACCATCTTAAGACCTTAAGGATGAAAAGTTATTCAATTGGTGAGTTTTCATTGAACAATCTGACCGTGGCGTGGCGGCGAAAAAGCGCCTTTCGCCAAAAAACAGGAAGTTGCTGTAACTTTGGCATACCTTTTCCAATCTGCTCTAAATGTCACATGTATGATAAGGGTCCTGGTCTGATGACATCCACATGCAAATTTTGACTCTCAGTCATAGCGCCACCTAGTGGTAACAGGAAATGTCATGTTGTACACGTTGATGTACATCTCCTCAGAAATTAATCACATCTTTACCAAATTAGGTGAGAAAAGCCTTAAGACCTTGATGATGCTTCCTTTCGAAAATTGTGAGTTTTCATCAAATGGCGGCACCGTGGTGATATGGCGAATTTCGATGAGTCGCCATGAAAAAACAAACCGCTGTAACTCAACTCCAGATGGTCAGATCTTATCCAAATTAATAACATTTGATGATCGTCCCGGCCTGAAGACATCTACAGTCTAATTTTCAATCATACTCATAGCGCCACCTAGTGGCAACAGGAAGTTACTGTCGCCATATTTTGGTGTACTACTGTTAGCAGGTTAACCAGATCCACCTCAAATTTGGTCACAACAATGGTAAGACCTTCATGATGCCAGACAGCGAAGGCTTTGTATTTTCGTGAAATGCCGTTGCCGTGGCGACGTATTGTTCGCCATGAAACAGGAAGTTGCTTTTGAGGTGCTAGGATTGCTTAAAAACAAACAAAACTTGGCACACTCATTAACGGCGCTAAAATATGTTAACAGATATGGTTTTGGTGCTTGTGTGTGGCAAGGGGGCTCAATAGCGCCCCCTACAAAATTTCAACAAAGCAGCCCTCGCGGTACGTTTGACCTAGATGTTTGAGATTTGGTAGGCACATGTATCACCCGTAGACTTAAAAAAAAGTCTCTTGGTGCCATGCTCTAAACCCAACAGGAAGTCGGTCATCTTGATTTTTGTGTGAATTTTTCGTATATTTTTGGCTATTTCCAGGCTTTGTACTTTAACGAACTGCTCCTAGAGACTTAACCCGATCAACTTCAGATTTGGTCAGTACAATCTGAAGACCTTTGTGATGAAAAGTTATTCAAATCGTGAGGTTTTTTGAAACGACGTTGACGTGGCGTGGCGGAGAATTTGCATGACTCGCCATCGAAAGACAAAATATTGTAACTCGACTGTACTTTTTCCAATCTGCCCCAAACTTGAAATACCACATAGTAGTCCAGATCTGAGGACATCTACATGGCAATATTGACTCATAGTCATAGCGCCACCTACTGGCAACAGGAAGTCAGCGTTACGTGACAAACATCATCTGATTCACATGAAATTTACCATGTGTTGTCTACGTCATTGTGCTCGTCAGAGTTCCGGTTTCATTGTGCCTGGCCTCGTCGGTTGGCGTCCCGCGCGTACCCCAGACGCGCGTAGAGGTGCTCGGGCCCGTTCATCGCTGCTTGCAGCTTTAATTAGGGCCCGAGCACCGACAACGTCGGGCCAGCGAAGGCCCTATTGAAACTGAAGGAATTATTATTTTTTTTCTTATCTCGAATGAATCGCCTTTTTTAGGCCTTTGCCATGCTCAAAAAGTTGTTAAACTTGGCGAACTTATCAGAAGCGGTGAAAAATTTGATATTTTAAGTATCTCGGATTCGGGTTTTGCAAAATGGCTCGCTAGCGCCCCCTAGAAAAATGAAAAAATGGATATCCGTTCTCCGGTTTCACCTACCAGCATGAAATTTGGTAAACAGATGTATCATGTGGAGACGCACAAAAAAGCCTCTTGGAGGTAGGCCCAAAATTCAACAGGAAGTCAGCCATTTTGAATATAATATGCGATTTTCGCACATTTTTAGCGTTTTATAGGTCGCGTACTTTAACGAACTCCTACTACAAATTTAATCCGATCGACTTGATATTTGGTCAGGACCATCTTAAGACCTTAAGGATGAAAAGTTATCAAAATGGTGAGTTTTCACTGAACGACCTGACCGTGGCGTGGCGGCCATTTTGGGCCATTCGCCATGAAACAGGAAGTTGTTGTAACTACACTGTACATAATCCGATCTGCCCCAAATTTCTCAGACATGATGAGGGTCCAGTCCTGAAGACATATAGATGTCCATATTGACTCATGGCCCCGCCCCAATACGTTAGCCCCGCCCCCTTTCATAAGTCATGAACCGATTGTCGTAGAGTCTTGTGGGAGGTGTCATATCACTCAGCAGAGAGTGCCTGATAAGTTGGTGAAGGTTAATCCCGCCCCCTACACACAAGCCCCGCCCCCTTGACTAACTAATGAAGCATTTGTCGTAGACTCTTGTGAGAGGTGTCATATCACTCAGCAGAGAGTGCCTGATAAGTTGATGAAGGTTAACCCCGCCCCCTACACATAAGCCCCGCCCCCTTGACTAACTAATTAACCGTTTGTCGTAGACTCTTGTGGGAGGTGTCATATCACTCAGCAGAGAGTGCCTGATAAGTTGGTGAAGGTTAATCCCGCCCCCTACACATAAGCCCCGCCCCCTTGACTAACTAATGAAGCATTTGTCGTAGACTCTTGTGAGAGGTGTCATATCACTCAGCAGAGAGTGCCTGATAAGTTGATGAAGGTTAACCCCGCCCCCTACACATAAGCCCCGCCACCTTGACTAACTAATTAACCGTTTGTCGTAGACTCTTGTGAGAGGTGTCATATCACTCAGCAGACAGTGCCTGTTAAGTTAGTGAAGGTGATCCCCGCCCCCTACACATCAGTCCCGCCCCCTTTGATAACTCCGTTTGTCGTAGAGTCTTGCGGCAGACGTCGTTGCGCTCGTCGGAGTTCCGGTTTCATTGTGCCCGGCCGCGTCGGTCGGCGTCCCGCCAGTACCCCCGACGCGCGGAGAGGTGCTCGGGCCCGTTCATCGCTGCTTGCAGCTTTAATTATTATTATTTTTCTCTCAAATGAATCGCGTTTTTGAGGCCTTTGCCATGCTCGAAAAGTTGTTAAATTTGGCAGACTTGTCAGACTCGGTGAAAAATTTGATATTTTAAGGGTCTCGGATTCGGGTGTTGCAAAATGGCTCGCTAGCGCCCCCTAGAAAATTGGCAAACTTGAGCCCCTCGCTCCGGTTTCACCTACAAGTATGAAATTTGGCACACAGATGTAACATGTTGAGACGCACAAAAAAGCCTCTTGGAGGTATGGCCAAAACTCAACAGGAAGTCAGCCATATTGGATTTTATATGCGATCTTGCCCATTTTTTGCGTTTTATAGGCCGTGTACTTTAACGAACTTCTCCTCCAGATTTCATCAGATCGACTTGAAATTTGGTCAGGACCATCTTAAGACCTTAAGGATGAAAAGTTATTCAATTGGTGAGTTTTCATTGAACAATCTGACCGTGGCGTGGCGGCGAAAAAGCGCCTTTCGCCAAAAAACAGGAAGTTGCTGTAACTTTGGCATACCTTTTCCAATCTGCTCTAAATGTCACATGTATGATAAGGGTCCTGGCCTGATGACATCCACATGCAAATTTTGACTCTCAGTCATAGCGCCACCTAGTGGTAACAGGAAATGTCATGTTGTACACGTTGATGTACATCTCCTCAGAAATTAATCACATCTTTACCAAATTAGGTGAGAAAAGCCTTAAGACCTTGATGATGCTTCCTTTCGAAAATTGTGAGTTTTCATCAAATGGCGGCGTCGTGGTGGTATGGCGAATTTCGATGAGTCGCCATGAAAAAACAAACCGCTGTAACTCAACTCCAGATAATCAGATCTTATCCAAATTAATAACATTTGATGATCGTCCCGGCCTGAAGACATCTACAGTCTAATTTTCAATCATACTCATAGCGCCACCTAGTGGCAACAGGAAGTTACTGTCGCCATATTTTGGTGTACTACTGTTAGCAGGTTAACCAGATCCACCTCAAATTTGGTCACAACAATGGTAAGACCTTCATGACGCCAGAGAGCGAAGGTTTTGTATTTTCGTGAAATGCCGTTGCCGTGGCGACGTATTGTTCGCCATGAAACAGGAAGTTGCTTTTGAGGTGCTAGGATTGCTTAAAAACAAACAAAACTTGGCACACTCATTAACGGCACTAAAATATGTTAACAGATATGGTTTTGGTGCTTGTGTGTGGCAAGGGGGCTCAATAGCGCCCCCTACAAAATTTCAACAAAGCAGCCCTCGCGGTACGTTTGACCTAGATGTTCGAGATTTGGTAGGCACATGTATCACCCGTAGACTTAAAAAAAAGTCTCTTGGTGCCATGTTCTAAACCCAACAGGAAGTCGGTCATCTTGATTTTTGTGTGAATTTTTCGTATATTTTTGGCCATTTCCAGGCTTTGTACTTTAACGAACTGCTCCTAGAGACTTAACCCGATCAACTTCAGATTTGGTCAGTACAATCTGAAGACCTTTGTGATGAAAAGTTATTCAAATCATGAGGTTTTTTGAAACGACGTTGACGTGGCGTGGCGGAGAATTTGCATGACTCGCCATTGAAAGACAAAATGTTGTAACTCGACTGTACTTTTTCCAATCTGCCCCAAACTTGAAATACCACATAGTAGTCCAGATCTGAGGACATCTACATGGCAATATTGACTCATAGTCATAGCGCCACCTACTGGCAACAGGAGGTCAGCGTTACGTGACAAACATCATCCGATTCAGATGAAATTTACATTGTGTGATCTACGTCATTGTGCTCGTCAGAGTTCCGGTTTCATTGTGCCTGGCCGCGTCGGTTGGCATCCCGCGCGTACCCCAGACGCGCGGAGAGGTGCTCGGGCCCGTTCATCGCTGCTTGCAGCTTTAATTAGGGCCCGAGCACCGACAACGTCGGGCCAGCGAAGGCCCTATTGAAACTGAAGGAATTATTATTATTCTTTTTCACAAAAATGAATCGCCTTTTTGAGGCCCTTGCCATGCTGGAAAAGTTGTTAAACTTGGCAGACTTGTCAGACTCGGTGAAAAATTTGATATTTTAAGGGTCTCGGATTCGGGTGTTGCAAAATGGCTCGCTAGCGCCCCCTATAAATTGGCAAACTTGAGCCCCTCGCTCCGGTTTCACCTACAAGTATGAAATTTGGCAGACAGATGTAACATGATAAGACACACAAAAAAGCCTCTTGGAGGTATGCCCAAAATTCAACAGGAAGTCAGCCATATTGGATTTAATATGCAATTTTGCCCATTTTTTGCGTTTTATAGGCCGTGTACTTTAACGAACTCCTCCTCCAGATTTCATCAGATTGACCTGAAATTTGGTCAGCACCATCTTAAGACCTTAAGGATGAAAAGTTATTCAATTGGTGAGTTTTCACTGAACGACCTGACCGTGGCGTGGCGGCGAAAAAGCGCCTTTCGCCAAAAAACAGGAAGTTGCTGTAACTTTGGCATACCTTTTCCAATCTGCTCTAAATGTCACATGTATGATAAGGGTCCTGGCCTGATGACATCCACATGCAAATTTTGACTCTCAGTCATAGCGCCACCTAGTGGTAACAGGAAATGTCATGTTGTACACGTTGATGTACATCTCCTCAGAAATTAATCACATCTTTACCAAATTAGGTGAGAAAAGCCTTAAGACCTTGATGATGCTTCCTTTCGAAAATTGTGAGTTTTCATCAAATGGCGGCACCGTGGTGATATGGCGAATTTCGATGAGTCGCCATGAAAAAACAAACCGCTGTAACTCAACTCCAGATGGTCAGATCTTATCCAAATTAATAACATTTGATGATCGTCCCGGCCTGAAGACATCTATAGTCTAATTTTCAATCATACTCATAGCGCCACCTAGTGGCAACAGGAAGTTACTGTCGCCATATTTTGGTGTACTACTGTTAGCAGGTTAACCAGATCCACCTCAAATTTGGTCACAACAATGGTAAGACCTTCATGATGCCAGACAGCGAAGGTTTTGTATTTTCGTGAAATGCCGTTTCCGTGGCGACGTATTGTTCGCCATGAAACAGGAAGTTGCTTTTGAGGTGCTAGGATTGGTTAAAAACAAACAAAACTTGGCACACTCATTAACGGCGCTAAAATATGTTAACAGATATGGTTTTGGTGCTTGTGTGTGGCAAGGGGGCTCAATAGCGCCCCCTACAAAATTTCAACAAAGCAGCCCTCGCGGTACGTTTGACCTAGATGTTCGAGATTTGGTAGGCACATGTATCACCCGTAGACTTAACAAAAAGTCTCTTGGTGCCATGCTCTAAACCCAACAGGAAGTCGGTCATCTTGATTTTTGTGTGAATTTTTCGTATATTTTTGGCTATTTCCAGGCTTTGTACCTTAACGAACTGCTCCTAGAGACTTAACCCGATCAACTTCAGATTTGGTCAGTACAATCTGAAGACCTTTGTGATGAAAAGTTATTCAAATCGTGAGGTTTTTTGAAACGACGTTGACGTGGCGTGGCGGAGAATTTGCATGACTCGCCATTGAAAGACAAAATATTGTAACTCGACTGTACTTTTTCCAATCTGCCCCAAACTTGAAATACCACATAGTAGTCCAGATCTGAGGACATCTACATGGCAATATTGACTCATAGTCATAGCGCCACCTACTGACAACAGGAAGTCAGCGTTACGTGACAAACATCATCCGATTCACATGAAATTTACCATGTGTGATCTACGTCATTGTGCACGTCAGAGTTCCGGTTTCATTGTGCCTGGCCGTTCTCCGGTTTTACCTACAAGTACGAAATTTGCCAGACACATGTATCATGTGGAGCCGCACAAAAAAGCCTCTTGGAGGTATGACCAAAATTCAACAGGAAGTCAGCCATTTTGAATTTAATATGCGATTTTCGCCCATTTTTTGCGTTTTATAGGTCGCGTACTTTAACGAACTCCTCCTACAAATTTTATCTGATCGACTTGATATTTGGTCAGGACCATCTTAAGACCTTAAGGATGAAAAGTTATCAAAATGGTGAGTTTTCACTGAACGACCTGACCATGGCGTGGCGGCCATTTTATTTTGGGCCATTCGCCATGAAACAGGAAGGTGTTGGAACTACACTGTACATAATCCGATCTGCTCCAAATTTCTCAGACATGATGAGGGTCCAGTCCTGAAGACATATACATGTCCATATTGACTCATGGCCCCGCCCCAATACGTTAGCCCCGCCACTTTCATAAGTCATGAACTGATTGTCGTAGAGTCTTGTGGGAGGTGTCATATCACTCAGCAGAAAGTGCCTGATAAGTTGATCAAGGTTAACCCCGCCCCCTACACATAAGCCCCGCCCCCTTGACTAACTAATGAAGCGTTTGTCGTAGACTCTTGTGAGAGGTGTCATATCACTCAGCAGAAAGTTCCTGATAAGTTGGTGAAGGTTAATCCCGCCCCCTACACATAAGCTCCGCCCCCTTGACTAACTAATGAAGCGTTTGTCGTAGGCTCTTGTGGGAGGTGTCATATCACTCAGCAGAGAGTTCATGTTTCATTGGTGAAGGTTCTCCCTGCCCCCAAAACATAAGCCCCGCCCCCTTTCATAACTCATTAACCATTTGTGCTAGACTCTTGTGGGAGGTGTCATTGAACTCAGCAGAGAGTGCCTGTTAAGTTGGTATTGTTATCATCGCCCCCCATACATTAGCCCCGCCCCCTTCATAACTCATGAACTATTTGCCATAGACTCTTGTGGGAGGTGTCATATCACTCAGCAGAGACTTCTTGTTTCAATGGTATTGGTAACCCCGCCCCTACACATTAGCCCCGTCCCCTTTTACAACTCATGAACCATTTGTCGTACACTCTTGTGGGAGATGTCGTATCACTCAGCAAGGAGTTCCTGTTTCATTGGTATTGTTATCCCTGCTCCCTAAACAATAGCCACGCCCCCTTACAGAACTCATGAACCGTTCGTTTTAGACTCTTGTGTGAGGTGTCATTGAACTCAGCAGATACTTCCTTTTTCACTAGTGATGTTATCCCCGCCCCCTACACCCAAGTCCCATCCCCCTTCATAACTCATAAACCGATGCTGTATAATATAAAAAAAAATATATCATTTTGAGTGTTACATGTTTGTCATTACTTAAGGCTTTATAACAATGTTTCATTAGTAAGTCAAATTTATTCTCACTTTCTCATTGTATGAACTAACTGCTACCCTATCCAGGTAAAACTTGCAGATATTGCTGAATGTAGCAAGCAAAAAACAATATTTTTTAACTTAGTGACAATTACTTGAGTAAAAACAATATGGCCTTTCATGTACATGCCAAAGCAATCAGCAGGACACTGCAGGGAATCGAACCCCATCCCAGTAAACCAGGAGTACCATTACCAGTGCCTTTTGCTTTTTGACGCTACATGGAAGGTAAAGCAAAACCTGCATTAGCAACAGCATATGAGTGGCAGCATTTTAGTGTGGCATAATCGTACTGTAGTCTCTTTACCGAATGTGGATAGTTATGTAATTAATGCAGTTTTGAAACTGTTTTAGTATGGAGTAAGTGTTTGTCAAAAACTTATTTAGCTTGAAATGCTGTTGGAATGCAGGAAAAGAAACCTTTATTTTTTTTTTTTGTATTAACTCAGCAGATACTTCATTTTTCTTTGGTGATGTTATCCCTGCCCCCTTAACGCAAGTCCCGCCCTCTTTCATAACTATAGAAATGACACTGTATAAAAAATATTTTTCATTTTCAGTGTTACATGTTTGTCAATACTTTAAGCTTCATAAGAATGTTTCATTAGTGAGTCAAATGTATTCTTACTATCTCATTGTATGAATTAAATGGTAATCTGTCCAGGTAAAACTTAGATATTGCTGAATGTAGAAAGCACAAAACTATATTTTTCAACTTAGAGACAATTAATTGAGTCACAATAATATGGCCTTTCATGTAAATGCCAAAACAATCAGCAGGACACCGCAGGGAATCGAACCCCATCCCAGTAAACTAGGAGTACCATTACCAGTGCCTTTTGCTTTTTGACGCTACATGTAAGGTAAAGCAAAACCTGCATTAGCAACAGCATATGAGTGGCAGCATTTCACAGTGTGACATAATCGTACCATTTTTTTCTGACCAAATGTGGATAGTTATGTAATTAATGTAGTTTTGAAATGTAATAAAAGAAGTTAAAGTTTGTCAAATCACATTTTAGTTCTAAATGCTGTTGGAATGCAGGAAAAGAAACCTTTATTTATTTCTTTTGTATATTTTGGGGTTTTTTTTGGAACACACATTAAAGAACAAACTAGAACTTGTAGAGAAAACATGAATATAATATAATAAAATATAAACATTCTCAATATATATGAATATGAAAACTAAAACAACAAAGTGTAGATCATCTTGTGATGGATTACACTAGCTACGTGTCTCTTCCCCACTTCCTACCCCCTACTTCCAGTGCCCTTGCTCAGACCACGCACATCTTTGAACTCGCCTTTCATTTTAGTCTCAACTACACACCTGTAAAGTTTTGTGACTGATCTTTCACGGTTATTCATTTCATTTCAAATTTTATTTCAAACATGTAAAATAATATTAATAATTAAAAAAAAAAGAGAATCATCATACAACAAGTGGACTGCCAGAAAAAAGCAGTATCCACATACAATGAAAATCATAAGCAAAATAAATTGTCAAACACTTTTCTTGGTTTACATATTCGAAAAGAAGTGAGAAGAAGTACAAACTTATTTAATCCCACCCCTTCTCCATAACTCATTCATTAATGAGTAACCAGCGTCCTTATTGAGCTAAACATATAATCCAAGTTATTCTTCCTAAACTTGTTTAACCATAATTATTACCTTTCATCTCTGTCATATAGAAATATAAATGAATTACTGATATAATTATCCTTATCAAAATATGAATTCATTATCAGTCAAGAATACCAACTCATTAATTAATATTGAACAAACCAGATAAATAAATAAACAGTAATATATAAAGAAACAGTAATAAATAAATAAACACTAATAAATAAATAAACAATGACCCCTGTAAACACCTGGTGATTGTCAAACCTCCACTTCATCCCTATACCTTGAGAAAATCATGTCTTTATACCTTATTTTAAACTGCTCTAAGTTTGGACATTGATTTAGCTCCACATTAAAACTGTGTGAAATTATGATGCTATCGCGCTGACAAAGTCTGTCCAGAAATATAAACACCAGGCTAAGTTCTCAAAATTACTTCTATGGTACTTCCTGCTATAGTAGGTGTGTCCAGGACCACATTTTGTAAGGATGACACATACAGCAGCAACAACCCCACCTCGGTTGCCAAATAAAGCTGAACACAAGAATTACTCCTACAGCTGTCACAAGTCTGAAGTTATTCTGCTATGTCATTATGGGAAGTTCTACATTTAAAGGAACATACAATCCCCTCATGATCACTAAAATAGGTTGGCAACACTATTGATTCTACATCATATTGTGTTGTCTTCACATACACATGGTCAATTAAGGTCCCTTTCTCTGTTGTGGGTTGTGTGACTAGCTGAACATAACCTTTGTCAGTTATAAATTTGGAGATCGTGGATGATTTTAGGATGTCGTCATTGAAATCTCCCATGACCGCTATTGTGCTACTTTTTGGATCCAGCCAATCAAGTAATTTTGCTAGATATTCTTTAAACAAAGACATAGGATAAGATGGTGGTCTATAAATGACTGCTATGACTATGTTGTACGTCACACAGTCGTACACTAAACATTCCAAATTTGCATCCGGTACTTTAAGTATGTTGTAAGTCATACTATCTGCACTATACATGCCAACACCACCATGTTGTTGGTCTTGCAAAGCAACCAATGTGGGGTTTTTGCTGCTGTATGATGAACTTCGAGGACAACTATCAAAAGTATAACCACTGATGTGTACAGAGTCTAATGAGGAAGTTGCAGGTAGCCATGTTTCTGTAACAGCAATACAGTTAAGCTGCAAATGCTGCGTACACAATACCAAATCTGAAACATGTCGAGTCAAATTCTGCACATTCGTCAAAAAAACTGTAAAACTATTTGTACTCAATTTGTGCCTCGTTATATTTTCTATCAAGAATGGGGGCATACTCTGAAGTGCATCCTTAATGTCATCCCTACAATATATGGTTTTATCCTCAAACTCTTGAATAATCAACCCTGACAAACTTCTGACACGACTCAATGCCACATATGCTTGACCTGCAGAAAATATTCTTTTGAGACACACCACAGCGCTATCAACAGTAATGCCTTGTACTTTATGCACTGTACAAGCCCAAGCTAGTTTAAGTGGAAATTGCCGGCGCAATCCACCTTTATTAGTTACCCTTTCCTCTTCTGGTTCAATACCTGTAGAACCCATGACAACTGCTGCAGAATTCGCTGAGCGTTTCCTCCTCTGTGCACCCACTGCATTGTCATCAAATTTGACAAACACACTTAGAGGAAACTTATCACCATCATTTGCATAAACTATATGTGTTACAGTGCCACATACCCCGTTTACCAGACCATCCACTACATCTACATTTTTACACAACATTACACGGGCATCTATCCCCAAATGCAGCACTTCAGCCAAACATGTATCATATGTTTTGGCATGATGTCCTCTCATCAACTCAAGCTTGCCTGTTTTCTTACTATTAACAAAATCTTGAGCGCCTATCACAATATAATCAGGACAAGTCTTAAACAACTGCTTAACATTATGCTCATTTACTTGTTTATTCGTAGGAAATATGTGTAAAGCTGAGCTAACTTCACCGGTTTCACAATGTTTCAGTATCTCAACATCCCTGTCTAGCATCGGGGTCCCTCTTGAACGCGTTCTAACTCTGTTCAACAACTGCGCAAATACGTGATCTTTTTGCCGAACAATAGCTTTTAATTCCACAATCTTGAATAGCCTAGACCACAAATCAACCCCTACATCATCAACATACAGGGGTCTCCCTTTCACTGGAGGCAACTGGAAAAAATCTCCAACAGCAATAACACTAACTTTTCCAAACGGGGAGTCACCAGATTGTTTAATCTGCCGTAATCTTCCATGGATATAAGACAACAATTTATGATCAACCATGGAGATTTCGTCGATTATCAAAATCTGCAAACTACTATATTTAGCACGTAAAGAATTAAGCTTGTCTTCACCCAATGGCGTGTAAGGTAAGCGTACATCTTTCCCGATACTAAATGTGCTGTGAATAGTAGCTGCATGTAAATTATATGCAGCTATCCCTGTAGGAGCAGTTAACAAAACACAAGTGTCGTCAGGATGACGACACGCAGTCGACAACAACCTCATAGCCTCGTACTGAATAGCCTTTATCAAATGACTTTTACCTGTCCCTGCACCACCTGTAATGAAAACATGTAATGGGTCTGGCTTTTTCCCCATTACCTTATCCAAACACCACTGTCTAATCTGATAAAAAATACACATCTGTGTCTCATTCAGAGATCGAAGTAACGCCAAACCGTCACTTCTGCACATGATGTTATTTTTCTTTTCTAAATGTGAAACTTGCTCCCTACTCACTGCTAAATCAGGAATATTCTCTAACTGCTCATCCTCTACCCGTTTTTTTTCCCCAAGTAGCTGTTTGCATTCTAAACGCTCTAATTCCTGCTCTGGGCACAGCTCACACCAGGCATCTTCTACAACACCATCACTATCAATTGCATTCTGGATATTATCCAACTCATTTGCATCTTTTTCAAACTTGCTTCTATTTAAATCAACAACAGACTTGACCAAATGTAGCAACCCATCACCTAACCTTACACGACCACTACTGTAAAACTGCTCATATGTCTCAAAACCTGCTGGTTTGAGCTGCACATCCTTACGATACGGCATAAACAACTGCAGAATACTCTGATAAAACAGTTCCGGATTCTTTGTCTCAGAAAATCGCACATACCGAACAACTGCAGGCTGTGTACGTGTTCTTTTCATAACAAAACCTAGATCATTGTTGAGTTTAATCCTATTATCAGACTTTTCGTTTTTTGACAGAACACGATACTGTGATGCAAACGTTGCCATACACATGTCATTAAAACTAGAATCTTTTGGCCTATTCTTAAATCTATCAACAGAACTAGTCATCCACATATCTTCTGTCGTAAGATCCTGTGATGACGCCTTTTGTTTTAACACACTTAAAGGCAAACTCATTTTAACAACATTATCCCCTACAGGCACAAAAACAACTTTCCTTGAGCATTCCTTCAGATGCATATTAGTTAACCTATACACAGCCTCTTGAGCACACACATCTCTATTGTGTAAATACACACTCCCTAAATTTTTCAAAGCATCTTTTGCACTAGCATTTCCTTCCTTAGCTGCTTCCCTTTGTGCATTCCCTAACAATAGTCCCATCTCTTTTTCCGCCTTGGAAATATAAGAAATTATGTACACTACACATGCATATGCATCAACCACATACTGGATGTCCATATTTGCATTCCAGCATTTTAATAGAGGTTTACTATACTGATTAATCCAAACCTCATTAGCCTGCCTTTTCAACACAACATGCGTCTTCCTACCAAAAGACTTATAAGCCGCTTCAAAAATTCTTTGATTAATGCCTAAATGTTCAAACAACTGTTCTACACTATCATAACTAGCATGCTCATCTGAAAGAGCCTCCTTAATTGATTTCAGAATTTTTGATGCTACCTCTTTATCCATTTTCGCAGACTTTTCCTGCCCCTGATTCTTGCACTCACAATGTGCCAACCCAGTTGCTTCATCTACCTTACACTTGCATGTTTGCTTTCCATCGTCTTCATGATATATAAATGTGCGAGCTGATGCTGGCCTGGGAAAATTGAAACGACAGACCGTTTTATTCTTTTTACACGTTTTTGAATGCCGCTTTGAATGCTGTTGCACAGATGTCACAATGTCCTTTAACGGTTCATCTTGTGATGGTAATTGACAAGTCACATATTGATCAATAAATTCAATTACCTCAGCATCTGTGTTTTTATCAATTAAAGGGGCATTCTCAATCCAAAACAGGCAATGGACATGTGGTGAACCACGCTGCTGGAATTCCACCCTATAAAAGTAGTCCTTTATTTTTCCAATTGGATGTGCTGGAGACATCAATACCTCCCTCAAAAAACAATGCCAACGGAAATCAAACATTCTCGCCGCAGTGACAGGATTGCGACGCAAAAGCTCACATCTGTCTGCCCATTCTAAATCCTCAACCGTCTCTGTTCTACCTTCCTGTTTCAAAATACTATAAAGAAGATTTTTCCACCGCATATCAGCAGAAGAAAATGAACAAAACCACGTAGGGACACCAAGCTGACGCACACAAGCCAACAAGTCACGCTGAGCTCCCTGCCAAAAAGCCGGGGTACCTCTAATAGGTCTAAGAAAACGAAAACCATCATCAAATTCCAACAACTTCTTTAAAGATTCCTCATTCAACACATCTTCACTAAGTTTTTGAGATTTAGCACCTCCTTTCCCTTTCCGTAATGCTATGGATACATTTGACACAACTTGTTCAACCTCAGACATGTACTGAGCAAAGAAGATATACTCAACGTTTTGTGCAAATCTACCATCAGCATGTAAAATCCTGTTATTAAAATAACGCGACAATGTCAATCGATAAGGTCTACTATCATGGTATGTAGAACATCCCTGGGGAAACAACACTGGAAAACATTTTGCTTCATTTGTATGATCAGAGAGCAATTTAACCGGATTATTCCCTTCTGCCGGTGCCACATTCAATACATCATCAAAATATTGATCCAGAGCTTCCTGGCCAATATCAACAGGCATTAGACACGTATCCTGAAACATACAATGTTGCTGTCTATCATGCAAAAGCTCATCTTCAACAACATCTGGAGATGCTTCGCCACCTTCTACATTTGTATCACTCTCTTTCCCTAAAATGTCAACATCTTGTTCCCTACAAAAGTTATTTAGCCACGCTTCATTAAACTCTACATCTTTATAATGCACATTTGTCTGTTTTAAATACTGCAAAGCTTTCCTAATGTGCAAAGTGTCAACAAACTGATATTCATAATGCCCTTTATAAGTTAACTTACGCTTCAATTTTACAGGCAACAAAGATCCCTCCATGTTAGAACGGGGCAGCAAATGATTAGTCTGCACAATATTTGCTGGAACACATGTCACCGGTCCATGTACTCCATTCTGCCCACCTTTAGGTAATGCTAACATTTTCATGAATGGTATATTTAAAGCAATCAAATGTTGTTCTAAGCTATTTAAACATGCCAATTCTGCCGCAATGGGATGAACCGCTAAATTGTTTGTTACACATTCCGATGGCATTACACCTCTATTAATCTTACTATTACAAGTGCAACAAACCCACAGCTGACCTCTAGCTGTACTCAACCACTGACACGGCATTACACAGTCCTTATTACATTTGTGTAAATAGTCTTCAGTTATACATTTATCTACAATTGAAGCTATTTCTTTCCTCTGTTTATAATGATCTATTCTACATTTTACAACCTGATGTCTAAACAACAATCTATGGCAGACGCAACACACAAAATCTGGCCCATCTTTAACTTTATCCAAAAACTGCTCCATGACAACATCAAACTGCTCTGCCTTTTCTTTCATTTGTTGCATCCTCAATTTGTTACCTGCTTTAACACGCTTCTTATGCTCAGGATTTCCATGATACTTCTTAGTACTCATGGCTTTTACATTACGCCTGTGCAATTCATTTTCACGGTATTTCATTGTACTAATCTTCTTAACTATCTGCCTATGCAAAACATTTTCTTGATATTTTATTATGCTCATATCCTTAACTTTCTTCCTGTGCAACAAATCTTTCTGGTATTTGATTATGCTCATATTCTTAACTTTCTCCCTATGCAACACACTTTTGTGATATTTCCCTCTATTCATTTCCTGAACTTTCTGTCTATGCAACACATTGACCATATATTTCATTTTATTTTGGAATTTCCATTTCATCTTCAAATGTTTAGAAAAACTATAATTTATCTTTGAACTACAGCTATTTGCATTACTCTGTGCCTGTACTTTTGTATTCCTTGTACACATGTACTGGGTCTCAGATGAATTACCCACTTTACATAAATCAAAGCAAATCTGCTTATCAACACATTTGACACAAACTACCGGCTCAAAATGATTATTCTCACAATGTTTCAAGTATATTCCTTCATTTGACAACACTGAACTAACGCTACCGAATTTCAACCATCTTGCACCACTGTATGTGAATATATCTACTCCAAAAGCATTTGCAGTCGCTTGAATTTCTATCTTGGTTGCTCTACTGCCAACATACCTCATTCCTGACTTATTAATATACTCTGCCACTGAAACATATTCTTTATCCAAAATCTTCATGTGTTCTAAACTATGATTCTCCATGAAATTTACCACAGCACGTCTAATTTTAAGATGACTTTTATCTGAACCACAGATGACTTCAGATACTGATCTAAAAAAACTATTACCATCCTCTTTGATTTTATTTGTTTTGCACACATCACCTAAAGACCCATATTCTACATGCACTTGTACATCCTGTCTCTCAAACTCCACATTGCATTTACTACATAATGTTTTAGCAACTTCAGTGCAAACAGGACTAAATTTGAGTGTGAATTTACTCACCTCATCGACAACATCACAATCTCTTTGTTGATCCGTTACATCATCGGCAATATAAACTACTTCTTCAACAGCCTCGCTCCCAAGACTTGAAGTTACAACTGGAACAGTTGTGCACTTCATTCTATTAAATTCTGACGTGTTCCCTGCACTTTGCCCACTAACATTGTACCCTTTACAATAGGAACTACTCACTTTGCAGAAACCATAACAACTCGGTAACTGAGGCTGATGAACACAAACAACTGTCTCATAATGGTTACCATTGCAGTTCTCTAAGTAGATCCCCTGGTTTGACAAACAACTATTCCTGCAACTATATTCTAGCCATCGGTCACCAAAATATGTGAAGATATTCACACCTAACATATCTGATGCAGCTTGGATTTCCACTTCAGTTGCCCAACTGCCAACATAACGCATTTTTGAAGTGCTAATGTACTCTGCCACTGAAGAATATTCACATCTTAAAATATTATTATATTCCTTTGCATTCCTTTCTAATTGCTTAACAACAGCAAGCCTCACTTTTCTGTGGTTCTTTTGTGAGCCACTCACAGCTTGGGAGAGTGCTCTAAAAAAACAGTTACCATCAGCCACAATTTTCTCTTTCCTACACGGAGTCCCTAACATACCAAAAGCTGTAGACACTGGTACATCAGGCTTCTCAAACTCCACATTTAACTGCGAGCATAAAGCCAGAGCAGCGTCTTTACTAAGGGGATCAAACTGTATCTCTTTAATAGTCACATCACTGACAAACTCAACATCTAAATTAACAGCCATAACATCATGAGTTTTCAATTTCTTCGAAGCACAACCTCCCACTGACATGCTACGCTTGGAACTTCTCACATTGTTGACTGCCGATGCAATACTACAGTCCAGCGATGCACCAAAACCTAACGCACTGGTTTCAACAGCCTTTACTGAATCTTCACATCTCATTGCAGGACTAATACAACTATGTATGTGTTCATCTGAAAGCGTATGCACAATACGAACACCAGCAATCTCAAAAAGCTCTTGCTTTTTAGAAAGCGATTCAGCCAATTTGCAGACGTGATCATGTAAGTCTATAAGACAACTAAAGTAAACAACGACGCTTTGACCATCTCCATCTGGCATTCCACTGACACTACGGGCATGGGAATCGACCACTGCATATGCTCCATTTTGACTAATGATTGTACATGTATTGCTACTCACTGTCAGGAAACATGTGTCATATTTAGTACACATTTTTTTCAATCCGTTTAACATACTGATGCATACACCGCCCTTAATGAGGACTCCGTCAACCACACCTACAACACCAGTCACAAAGTCACCATATTCAAACTCAAACTGCTGTCCATCAATAATTGACCTTCCTGGCAAATCATTCACACATAAGAGTGCGGAAGAGCCAGTGATCTTGTTGTTGTCACGCAAAGATGTGTACAACCTGTCACCCAAAACTACAACATTGTCGAGGTCTTGGGAACGCCATGAAAACACACTGCCAACTGTGTGCTTTGCCATGCCTACCAAACCTATAGCCATACACTGAAGGCCTGCATATTTAAACTGATCATTCCCCTGATGAAATGATCCTCTTACACTTTTTTCAACCCTGATAGAAGTACAGTCTTCAGGCTCAGCTGCAACTTGAACGTTTTCCAAATGAACATGTTCACCTGCCACTTTGCCAGAAACAAGTTCTACAACCTCACCTGTAGCATCATGACGCTCAAAATTATCACTTGGAAATGTTCCCCTCACAGAACTGCTAAGCTCAGCTGCAACATCACTGTCTGTAAACACTGTAGCTCCATCCTCCATGTCCAGATCAACTTGACCTGCCTTGACAGAAATGCTACTAATGACAAACCACTGTGCCTCTAAAGACTTCTTTAGATTCCTAACATGAAGCATCAGGTCATCAAGGCATGTGTTGAAAACAGCCACAGGCATGCCAATATTGGTTGCCAACCCAGACGAATCACGTGTGCCACAATCAACTACCACAAAATAATCTCCATGATGAATAATGGCAGTAACTGCACTGTGGAGGTTCAACAAACACATTCCATCTCTCATCAAGTGCTCCTGCAGCTTTTCATACAACACAGTCTCCTCTACCAACGATCCAAAATCTCTGCACACTGGAGGACCAATTACTACTTTCCAGTTCCTGCCAAACACACTGTGCTGTTCAATCAACTTTGCTTTAGTGTCATCACTTGTCTGGCTTGCCTTAGATACATAGGTGTTCAACTTGTTCCCTTCTACACGTATGCCATCAACATCTGACCCTCGCCATCTACACACAGGTGCGATCACATGTTTGATCGCAGCCACAACACTACAGGCCATCGATGCATTCACATCAGAAAATGATGCAGCTCTGACTCCAGTCCCTGCAACAACAGACGTCTGCAATTTTTCTGAACACACGCAAACATTACTATCAGTATCACTCTTACCTCTGATGGATTTTTCACCATCGCCCTTACCTTTGACGGATCTTGGTGTGCGCCGCATACGAAAACCCTTCTCCGGCATCTACAATAAATGGGAAAAGTTATATTCAGCAACCAACTTTCATCATCATATCTGGAAAACATTGGGAAGAATGTACATCTAGATTAAGAATTATTGCCCTTTATTTACACACAGCATTGAATGAAACCAAATTGAAATATCATTTAAATGTGTATACATATACTATGCAACCTTGACTATATAAAAGGCTACCAACTCAAACTATTTATTAATGAGCAAAAATAACATTGAAATGTCGTTTTAAATTATAATTTATGGTACATTAACAATGACAAATTAAATAGCTTTGCATGGACCATTAAAAAAAAAAAAACTTGTGAAATTATATTATTAGTATTATTCATTATTCACACAAAGTGCATTCACCTCCTCCTGCAAAGCCACTTCCACAGCACCGGTAGGGGATCGCCTTGCAGACACCTCCAGGCTGGGTGTTGCCTTCACCTAAAAAAAAAAAAAAAAAAAGAAAAACAATTAAAGGAGCTGATTTTATACTAAATTAACAATGACAATGACTTAGCTTTTGAATGCACCATTCAAGAAAACATTTGTGACATTTTTGACTCTACACCAACCTCCTCCTGCACATCCACTTTGACAACACTGGTAGGTGTTAGCCTGGAAGACACCTCCACAAAACTTGGTGCTGCCTCCGCCTAGGCAAAAAAATTTGAATGAACCTCAAAAACAAACACAAAATATTACCATGTACCTAATCATTGTTTCACAATTTACTATATACTACAAACGTATGCAAAAATGTTGTTGCTGTCCAGCGACTCAAATTGTACAAGAAACAATTCCAAATAACACATACTGTATATTGCATGACAAAAAAAACACAAACCTGCCGCTTTGCCAGGATTCTCTTGGAGGCAGCAGCCCTCTGCTGATGTACCACATTCTGTTTCTAATGTAAGAAAACAAAATTAACTTTATGAAGCCATATTTGGGGCTTAGTTCCCTTTACACAACATAAACAGTCTTGACTGTTATTAATTTAGAGTGTGTCAGGAACAAGGAAACACTTTATAATTAGACCTCAACCAACTGACAGAATTTGCATGCTAATTACCTTTTTGCCTTGTGGAACAGTTGCTGTGCAGTCATCAGGGCTAGGAAGATGCGATGGAACAATTTTATCCATCGCAGCCAACATGGCACTGCTAAACCTGACTGGTGTTAGCGGGATGGAACAGTCCTTCAGCGTTACCTGTGAAATAAAAATACAGAAAGACTACTGCTCACAATTCGTCTTGTCAAAAAGCAACAATCAAACATATCCTAATCATTTAAGTTAAAGCATAATACAAACGTAACAAACCTGCTGCTGGACCATCCTCTTTTTGGTTGCACCACATGATGGCTCAGGTTGCCCGGGTTGGCTCCTCTGTAATGACAAATAGCGTAGATTGTATTAAAACATCTACCCTTTCACCATTACTAAGGTAAACTCTTTAGGAAATATCACTCTTTTCAAAAAGTCTCAACCTACCTTCCTGCCCCGTCCAACAAGTGTCCACTCAAAAGGGTTCAGTCGACGTGGCACGTTGACCTCCCCCTTCACAACAACTATTGGAGAGAATCTTGGCTGTGATGTCCTGGGAGCAGCCTGTGGCTGTGGAGCTGGAGCTGGTGCTGGTGTGCAAAGTTGCTGATAATAACAAAAATAATAATTTTATTTATGTAGCAGGTTGGAAAAACATTTACAAATTGCTTCAAATATACAATAAAACACACACATACAAATAAAACTGTACCTACATAAACAAGAATTAAAGCACACTACCAAGATAAACAAAAGTAAAGACAAATAGAGAGCATTTAAAAAAAAAAAAAAAAGGCTAACCTTATAAGCAGCACTCCACAGTAAATCCACAAGTATCTCCATTCCACCACGATCACTCAAGTGTACCTGCAAAAACAAGTGCTATTTAATTTACAACAGATATTTTGCTCTCAATATGTATCTGCCATGAACTGAACTTGTCATATCAACTACAAAGAAGTGTACATAAAACTTTTCCATTTGCCATGTCAAAACAACATATTCTACTTACGCCATCTCTACTCCACAGGTCAAGGCGGTCAAATGGAAAGTACTCTGCAATGGAATAGTACTTGACACCTGAAAAAAGGAAAACATCAGGAATTATTGAAATATCCATACATATATTTTAACTCTGTTTTTTGTAAATTACAAAACCACAATGAATATTATGGAAATCATATGATGTATTCAATCACTTTGTCTAAGAAGATATAACCCCTTACACATGTAACTGTACTTAAACTAAAATCTTTTATTAACATACCCATTCGTGCTGCCACGCGATGAAACTCCTGCCGCATGAAGTCCTGCTGAGCCACCTCCACATTAAGACGTGGAGGGAAGTCCAGAACGAAAACCTGATAAAAAACAATAGTTGTTCATTACAAAATTACACCTTTTGACAAAATTTCATACCCATTAAAATAAAAAACATTTTTCTACAACAGCTTATACAACCGCATTAATCATAGTACCAGAGATACAATAATAATAAACACAATGAAAAATAAGCCTACGTTAGGACAGCGACTGGAGACACTGGCCAGGAGCTGGCCAAAATCTGCCCCTGCCTCGGCAATACTTCGGGACTTGGTCAGATTGTTCGATGGAGCCATGAGACAGACTGCGTCGGGTGTCCGAGGCAGAGCAGCATGCTGTAACTCAGTCCTCAACGCAGTCGCACAGGCCCCGGGCGTTGACATGTAGCCGAAGGAGAGCCCTCCTTCTGGCATCTTCACAAACCCATCTACGATGGCACGTAGATGGGATGCTCCAACAAGAAGTACAAACTGGAACAACAGAAGGTTTTTTTTGAGAATGAAAATCACAAAATATTCCTCAGATCAAAGCATTTTATCATGAATTAAAAAAAAAAAAAAACTACCTTCTTGTCTGGAGACCCAGCTGGAATGACCAATTTGTGGCTTCGTCCAGTGAAGGGTGAAATTGGCCATTTAAGCACGGCGTGACGGTAACCTGTACCGCAACCTATTATAAACAGACAAAGACACCAAGATCAAACTTAATGGACTTTTAAAAATCATAAACTATCATGCAACGACAATAGACACCTTACACATTTAATGACTAAATATTTGGCTACATACGTGCATTACTGGCATTGCCAGGCTGCTGCGGTGGGAAAGCCACAGTACGTCGCTCCGCAGCCCGCATCTTGGCAGCCTCAGAACGCCGGTACGACTTGCCGCGCGGCATCTGAAAGTATGTAAGCACAACTGATTAATAAAGACATTACAAGAAACCTCTACCCTACAATAATATTTTTAAATGCAACTATAACTAAACAATAAATAATTTTTGAACACAGGTATACGCAAATTTGATGCATAATAAAAAAATAAAAAAATAAAAAATAAAAAAAAAAAAAAAACTTACTGCAGGCTGTTTTAGATTGAAAAACATTTGCTTTTGGGTCAGTTATAGCTAGGCTTCACATATTCCAAGCTACACCAATGTAAACATGTAAGTTTCATTACCTCAATAAGGACATTCATGCAGTACTGAAATAATAATAATTAAATTTCTCCCCTTAGTTAACATCCCCACAGATCATAGGTTATAAACACAGCATGACATTTCATTTAGTAAAATGACACTCATTTTAACTAAACCATGCATTTTCTTTTTGTGTCACAAAGAAAACAATTAACCCAATTAATAGCTGACTACTACGAACTAGTTTGTATCACATTATGAATGCACCAGCTTAAAAAAGCAAACATATTACAACCACGCCTAATCTCAGGTTGTAACAGCTACACTTGTGGCCGCAATGTCAACGACAGTCAGCGTCCTGTTGCTCGCGCTCGCCCGTGTGCACGCGCTCCCTGAATGTGAGCGAGCGTCCGTCAAAACAGCTTGTCGACTCACGTCAGGTAAAACGACAATATCACTCTATATTTCACCTGCTTGGCAGTAATTTTAGCTGACCAGAAGAGGGTCTCTCCATGAATCAATGCTGATCCCAGTGTTGGCTGTTCCTGCTTCAGCCTCACGGCCGCGGAGGGAACACCGACACCCGGTTCTGCAGTGTGCGAGCGTGCACGTGGAGTTAAAAGCGAGCCGAGCGGGTGACAACAAGCGCGTTGGCATGGAAACCAAAGTTACGCTCTCCCCGGCGTCATCCGACCGCAACCGGGCATGGGACGCCGACCCGGTATGATTTCTACGTGTAAGAAGTTAGAAACAGTCCCTTTCACACTGCCGTCATATGTAACTAAACTCAAAGTACTTTTAACTCCTAACTGTGAAAGAAGCACATGAACCGTTTTAACTCTGCATGTTGACTGTAACACTTCATTACTCTGAAAAAAAATCTCTGACGCCAGCTGTGTGTGAAGCTCCGTTAGCTCCGTTTAGCAAAACACACTACAGCTAAATAACGTTAGCTCTTCTCTGGGCGCTGAGTAGCCTGCCAGTGATTTTAACTAACGTTACAGTAACAGCACTAGGAGCACTGCGAAGCAATAGCTTTACCCGTTAACTTGCATACATAACGTTACATGCACATTTAGTTGCAGAGTTACTGAAGTTAACATGCTAACAAGCTAGCTCCGGACTCCGAACTTACCGTGCCTGCAGACGTCCTGAAATTAGCCGGTGTGGTGGATCAGTCGGTCGGTCTGTCCGTCAGTAGGTCGGTCTCTCTATCTCTCTCACTCACTCTCTCTCACTCACTCTCACTCGTTCACTCTCACTCGTTCACTCTCACTCGTTCACTCTCTCTATCTCACTTTTTCGCTCTTTCACTCTCTCTGTCTCTATTTCGCTCTCTCTGTGTGTCTCTGAAACACGTCTCTCTCGATGTATTTGCAATGCGCAAATGGGAAGGGGGCTGGGCTTCGACAGAATTTATACCACAGCAGGATTCAAAATATTCAGTTGAGCCAATCAGGTAAAGGCATTTCAGTTAAATCAATCAGGTAAAGGTATCTGTAAACAAGCGGAAGTTGTCAACATGAAATTTTCAATTCAACCAATCAGGTAAAGGTATCTGTAAACAAGCGGAAGTTGTCAACATGAAATCACGTCTGTAAAAAAGCGCAAGTTGTCAAAATAAAGGTCATTCGCGTTTCAGTACATGAAATCCGGTGATTTATTAATGTATCTAATTATAAAAAAATTAACAGGATTTTAATGTATGTAGTAATTTATAAATAACTCAAAGGCAGTGATTAGAAGAAAAAATAGCAAAGAAAACAAAACTTGGTTTATCATGGCATAGTTAACACTTACTTATTATTACTAACCAGATATATTACAGAGTTGTCTTATTCAGTACACTAGAAGTGCCGGATTTCCATAACTACTAGAATTGCCGGAATCAGTCACTTGGAGTGATTGATTCCAAACTCTATAAACTCTCATGTTAAAAAGCAAATTGACAACTTAATGCATTTATTGTTAGAATATATTTTAAAAAAACAAAACAACACAAAAGTATACATTTGAACAACATTATTTATACATTTATAAATATTTAAATCATCACATTTAGTAAATGTACTTACTGAATATATTCACACAAGTATTAATTCATTCATTCAACATACCTCAGAACAATTAAAAAATATTAACAATGATTATTAAATATCTTATTTGATTATGAAACATTCTATTTCGACATATATTATATTATAACACATTAATAACACAGAAAATAATCTAAACAGCTGGAAACGAGCTACTCTAAAACAAAACAAAAAAACAAGAACGAAGTTTAGCCCATAGAACAATAAAACAATTTTACAATACGAATTATATATTAACTAATTACATATTTGCTATTTAAGCGTCACACTCAAAGCAGGACACCTCTTTTCGCTCGCACAGATTCCAGACATGGATCTTTAACATTTGCAGCAGGTGTCGGTGGTTTTTTTTGCTTGCAGCTTTTCCGAACCTGGCACTGCCTCCGTTTCAATGTCTGCTGCAGTGGTTGCTTCTGCTGCTGACCAGGACCTTGTGCCAACTGCAATTCTGCCCTTTTTCCCTCCATGTACTCTGCTCTCAGCTCCTCTTCCAGTTGCTGTATGAACTTCCTCCGGGGAAGTTTGTTGCCGGTGCACTCCTTTGAGGAGGATGTGGCCATAGATACCAGCCAAGTCAAGAATGTTATAAACACAGCTACTGGCCATCTGCGTGTGCCACCTTTCATGGAGTATGCCCTTGCCATCTGATCCAAAACATCCACTCCGTACTTTGTGTCATTATAATATGTCCCTGAGTCCGGTGATGCCCACACTTGTGTGAACGGAGCTCAGAATGAACACATTCTTCCTCGGATTTCCCTGATAAATGGTGAGAGTTGCATCAGCACTTTACAGAACCTTTGTGTGGAACAGCTCCACTTGCTCTTTTGCAGAGGGGGGCAACTCGCTTTTCGTTTTCCCCAGGGTATCGACCAGGCTGGTCTTCTTTGCCGGTATAGCGGTGGCCAGCTTGAGAGAGCTGAAGAAATTATAAATGTTTATATTTCTTCCCTTTCCCAGGAACAGCTCCGCCAGTCTCAGCACCATACTGTCTCCCACGAGCTGACCTCTGCTCAGCATCTCCTCCTTTCCCAGATACAGAGCCCCGTTCAACATGTATTTTGACTGGACATCCACAGCCAGCCAAAACTTGATGACAAATTTGTCAGGCTTACTCCTCATGTACTGTGTAAACCTGCATCGAGCCTTGATTGGGAATAACTGTTCATCTACAGTGATGTTGGCACCAAGCCTATAACAGGCTATGCTCTTCTGAACAAACTTGCTCCAACTGGCCGACACCAGGGCAAACCTGTCATCCTGCAGACGCACACGTCTTGAATCCTTTTTGTGAAACCGCACAAATCTGATGATTTCCCTAAAGCGATTTCTGGGCATACTGGGCACATAAGCCCCGCCCCCTTGACTAACTAATGAAGCGTTTGTCGTAGACTCTTGTGAGAGGTGTTATATCACTCAGAAGAGAATGCCTGATAAGTTGGTGAAGATTAACCCCGCCCCCTACACATAAGCCCCGCCCCCTATACTAACTAATGAACCGTTTGTCGTAGACTCTTGTGGGAGGTGTCATATCACCCAGCAGAGTGCCTGTTAAGTTGGTGAAGGTGAACCCCGCCTCCTACACATTAGCCCCGCCCACTTTCATAACACCGTTTGTCGTAGAGTCTTTTGGAATCCAAATGATATGATCCATGATAAGGGTCCAGTCCTGATGTCATTCAAATGCAAATATATACTCATAGCCCCGCCCCAAGACGTTAGCCACGCCCCCTTTCATAACTCATGAACCGTTTGTCGTAGAGTCTCGTGGGTGGTGTCATATCACTCAGCAGAGAGTTCATGTTTCATTGGTGAAGGTTATCCCCGCCCCCTACACATAAGCCCCGCCCCTTTGACTAACTAATGAAGCGTTTGTCGTAGACTCTTGTGAGAGGTGTCATGTCCCTCAACAGAGAGTGCCTGATAAGTTGGTGAAGGTTAACCCCGCCCCCTACACATAAGCCCCGCCCCCTTTCATCACTCCGTTTGTCGTAGAGTCTTGTGGCAGACGTCGTTGCGCTCGTCGGAGTTCCGGTTTCATTGTGCCCGGCCGCGTCAGTCGGCGTCCCGCCAGTACCCCCGAAGCGCGGAGAGGTGCTCGGGCCCGTTCATCGCTGCTTGCAGCTTTAATTATTATTATTTTTCTCTCAAATGAATCGCGTTTTTGAGGCCCTTGCCATGCTGGAAAAGTTGTTAAACTTGGCACACTTGTCAGAGGCGGTGAAAAATTTGATATTTTAAGGGTCTCGGATTCGTGTGTTGCAAAATGGCTCACTAGCGCCCCCTAGAAAATTGGAAAAATTGAGCCCCTCCCTCCGGTTTCACCTACATGTATGAAATTTTGCAGACAGATGTATCATGTTGAGACGCACAAAAAAGCCTCTCGGATGTATGGCCAAAACTCAACAGGAAGTCAGCCATATTGGATTTTATATGCTATTTTGCCCATTTTTTGCGTTTTATAGGCCGTGTACTTTAACGAACTCCTCCTGCATATTTCATCAGATCGACTTGAAATTTGGTCAGGACCATCTTAAGACCTTAAGGATGAAAAGTTATTCAATTGGTGAGTTTTCACTGAACAATCTGACCGTGGCGTGGCGGCGAAAAAGCGCCTTTCGCCAAAAAACAGGAAGTTGCTGTAACTTTGGCATACATTTTCCAATCTGCTCTAAATTTCACATGTATGATAAGGGTCCTGGCTTGATGACATCCACATGCAAAATGTGACTCTCAGTCATAGCGCCACCTAGTGGTAACAGGAAATGTCATGTTGTACACGTTGATGTACCTCTCCTCAGAAATTAATCACATCTTTACCAAATTAGGTGAGAAAAGCCTTAAGACCTTGATGATGCTTCCTTTCGAAAATTGTGAGATTTCATCAAATGGCGGCGCCGTGGTGATATGGCGAATTTCGATGAGTCGCCATGAAAAAACAAACCGCTGTAACTCAACTCCAGATGGTCAGATCTTATCCATATTAATAACATTTGATGAGAGTCCCGGCTTGAAGACACCTACAGTCTAATTTTTAATGATACTCATAGCGCCACCTAGTGGCAACAGGAAGTTACTGTCGCCATATTTTGGTATACTACTACTAGCAGGTTAACCAGATCTACCTCAAATTTGGTCACAACAATGGTAAGACCTTCATGATGCCAGACAGCGAAGGTTTTGTATTTTCGTGAAATGCCGTTGCCGTGGCGACGTATTGTTCGCCATGAAACAGGAAGTTGCTTTTGAGGTGCTAGGATTGCTTAAAAACAAACGAAACTTGGCACACTCATTAACGGTGCTAAAATATGTTAACAAATATGGTTTTTGTGCTTGTGTGTGGCAAGAGAGCTCAATAGCGCCCCCTACAAAATTTCAACAAAGCAGCCCTCGCGGTACGTTTGGCCTAGATGTTCGAGATTTGGTAGGCACATGTATCTCTCGTAGACTTAAAAAAAAGTCTCTTGGTGCCATGCTCTAAACCCAACAGGAAGTCGGCCATCTTGATTTTGTGTGAATATTTCGTATATTTTTGGCCATTTCCAGGCTTTGTACTTTAACGAACTCCTCCTACAGAGTTAACCCGATCAACTTCAGATTTGGTCAGTACAATCTGAAGACCTTTGTGATGAAAAGTTATTCAAATCGTGAGGTTTTTTGAAACGACGTTGACGTGGCGTGGCGGAGAATTTGCATGACTCGCCATTGAAAGACAAAATGTTTTAACTCGACTGTACTTGGTCCAATATGCCCCAAACTTGACCTACCACATAGTAGTCCAGATCTGAGGACATCTACATGGCAATATTGACTCATAGTCATAGCGCCACCTACTGGCAACAGGAAGTCAGCGTTACGTGACAGACATCATCCGATTCACATGAAATTTACATTGTGTGATCTACACTTGATGAAAAGCAACATAATGCATTTTTAGCCCGTGTTCTTCAGCGCCACATAGTGGACACAGGAAGTGGTGAAAAAATTGAAATGCGACATTTCCCATGCCCCCTTTCATAACTCCGTTTGTCGTAGAGTATTGTGGCAGACGTCGTTGCGCTCGTCAGAGTTCCGGTTTCATTGTGCCCGGACGCGTCAGTTGGCGTCCCGCCAGTACCCCAGACGCGCGGAGAGGTGCTCGGGCCCGTTCATCGCTGCTTGCAGCTTTAATTAGGGCCCGAGCACCGACAACGTCGGGCCAGCGAAGGCCCTATTGAAACTGAAGGAATTATTATTATTCTTTTTCAGGCAAATGAATCGCGTTTTTGAGGCCTTTGCCATGCTTGAAAAGTTGTTAAACTTGGCACACTTATCAGACGTGGTGAAAAATTTGATATTTTAAGGGTTTCGGACTCGGGTTTTGCAAAATGGCTCACTAGCGCCCCCTAGAAAATTGAAAAAGTTGATATCCGCGGTCCGGTTTCACCTACAAGTATGAAATTTGGCAGACAGATGTATCATGTGGAGACGCACAAAAAAGCCTCTGGGAGGTATGCCCAAAATTCAACAGGAGGTCAGCCATTTTTAATATAATATGCGATTTTCGCCCATTTTTGGCGTTTTATAGGTCGCGTACTTTAACGAACTCCTCCTACAATTTTTTTCAGAGCGACTTGAAATTTGGTCAGGACCATCTTAAGACCTTAAGGATGAAAAGTTATTCAAATGGTGAGTTTTCACTGAACGACCTGACCGTGGCGTGGCGGCGAAAAAACGCCTTTCGCCAAAAAACAGGAAGTTGTTGTAACTTTGGCATACATTTTCCAATCTGCTCTAAATTTCTCATGTGTGATAAGAGTCCTGGCCTGATGACATCCACATGCAAATTTTGGCTTGCAGTCATAGCGCCACCTATTGGTAACAGGAAATCTCATGTTGTACACGTTGATGTCCTCTGCCTCAGAAATTAATCACATCTATCTCAAACTAGGTGAGAAAAGCCTTAAGACCTTGATGATGCTTCCTTTCGAAAACTGTGAGTTTTCATCGAATGGCGGCGCCGTGGTGGTATGGCGAATTTCGATGAGACGCCATGAACAAACAAACCGCTGTAACTCGACTCCAGATGGTCAGATCTTATCAAAATTAATAACATTTGATGAGCGTCCTGGCCTGAAGACATCTACAGTCTAATTTTCAATCATACTCATAGCGCCACCTGTTGGCAACAGGACATAACTGTCGTGATATTTTGGTGTACTACTCTTAGCAGGTTAACCAGATCCACCTCAAATTTGTTCACAACAATGGTAAGACCTTCATGATGCCAGCCAGCGAAGGTTTTGAATTTTCGTGAAATGCCGTTGCCGTGGCAACGTATTGTTCGCCATCAAAAAGGAAGTTGTTTTTGAGGTGCTAGGATTGCTTTAAAACAAACGAAACTTGGCACACTCATTAACGGTGCTAAAATATGTTAATAGATATGGTTTTTGTGCTTGTGTGTGGCAAGGGGGCTCAATAGCGCCCCCTACAAAACTTCAACAAAGCAGCCCTCGCGGTACGTTTGACCTAGATGTTTGAGATTTGGTAGGCACATGTATCATTCGTAGACTTAAAAAAAAGTCTCTTGGTGCCATGCTCTAAACCCAACAGGAAGTCGGCCATCTTGATTTTTGTTTGAATTCTTCGTATATTTTTGGCCATTTCCAGGCTTTGTACTTTAACGAACTCCTCCTACAGACTTAACCCGATCAACTTCAGATTTGGTCAGTACAATCTGAAGACCTTTGTGATGAAAAGTTATTCAAATGGTGAGTTTTCACTGAACGACCTGACCGTGGCGTGGCGGCCATTTTGGGCCATTCGCCATGAAACAGGAAGTTGTTGTAACAAATCTGTACATAATCCGATCTGCCCCAAATTTCTCAGGCATGATGAGGGTCCAGTCCTGAAGACATATACATGTCCATATTGACTCATGGCCACGCCCCAATACGTTAGCCACGCCCCCTTTCATAACTCATGAACCGTTTGTCGTAGAATCTCGTGGGTGGTATCATATCACTCAGCAGAGAGTTCATGTTTCATTGGTGAAGGTTCTCCCCGCCCCCTACACACAAGCCCCGCCCCCTTGACTAACTAATGAAGCGTTTGTCGTAGACTCTTGTGAGAGGTGTCATACCACTCAGCAGAGAGTGCCTGATAAGTTGGTGAAGGTGATCCCTGCCCCCTACACATTAGCACCGCCCCCTTTCATAACACCGTTTGTCGTAGAGTCTTGTGGCAGACGTCGTTGCTCTCGTCAGAGTTCCGGTTTCATTGTGCCCGGCCGCGTCAGTCGGCGTCCCGCCAGTACCCCCGACGCGCGGAGAGGTGCTCGGGCCCGTTCATCGCTGCTTGCAGCTTTAATTATTAGGGCCTGAGCACCGACGAAGTCGGGTCCGAGGACCCTATTGAAACTGAAGGGATTATTAGGGCCCGAGCACCGACGAAGTCGGGTCCGAGGACCCTATTGAAACTGTAATGTTTATTATTATTATTATTATTATTATTTTTCTCTCAAATGAATCGCGTTTTTGAGGCCTTTGCCATGCTCGAAAAGTTGTTAAATTTGGCAGACTTGTCAGACTCGGTGAAAAATTTGATATTTTAAGGGTCTCGGATTCGGGTGTTAAAAAATGGCTCGCTAGCGCCCCCTAGAAAATTGGAAAAATTGAGCCCCTCCCTCCGGTTTCACCTACATGTATGAAATTTGGCAGACAGATGTAACATGATAAGACACACAAAAAAGCCTCTTGGAGGTATGGCCAAAACTCAACAGGAAGTCAGCCATATTGGATTTAATATGCAATTTTGCCCATTTTTTGCGTTTTATAGGCCGTGTACTTTAACGAACTCCTCCTCCAGATTTCATCAGATTGACCTGAAATTTGGTCAGGACCATCTTAACACCTTAAGGATGAAAAGTTATTCAATTGGTGAGTTTTCACTGAACGACCTGACCGTGGCGTGGCGGCGAAAACGCGCCTTTCGCCAAAAAACAGGAAGTTGTTGTAACTTTGGCATACATTTTCCAATCTGCTCTAAATTTCGCATGTGTGATGAGGGTCCTAGCCTGATGACATCCACATGCAAATTTTGGCTCGCAGTCATAGCGCCACCTAGTGGTAACAGGAAATGTCATGTTGTACACGTTGATGTGCCCTGCCTCAGAAATTAATCACATCTACCTCAAATTAGGTGAGAAAAGCCTTAAGACCTTGTTGATGCTTCCTTTTGAAAATTGGGAGTTTTCATCGAATGGCGGCGCAGTGGTGGTTTGGCGAATTTCGATGAGTCGCCATGAAAAAACAAACCGCTGTAACTCCACTCCAGATGGTCAGATCTTATACAAATTAATTACATTTGATGAGCGTGCTGGCCTGAAGACATCTACAGTCTAATTTTCAATCATACTCATAGCGCCACCTAGTGGCAACAGGAAGTTACTGTCGCCATATTTTGGTGTACTACTGTTAGCAGGTTAACCAGATCCACCTCAAATTTGGTCACAACAATGGTAAGACTTTCATGACGCCAGACAGCGAAGGTTTTGTATTTTCGTGAAATGCCGTTGCCATGGCGACGTATTGTTCGCCATGAAACAGGAAGTTGCTTTTGAGGTGCTAGGATTGCTTAAAAACAAACAAAACTTGGCACACTCATTAACAGCGCTAAAATATGTTAACAGATATGGTTTTTGTGCTTTTGTGTGGCAAGGGGGCTCAATAGCGCCCCCTACAAAATTTCAACAAAGCAGCCCTCGCGGTACGTTTAACCTAGATGTTCGAGATTTGGTAGGCACATGTATCACCCATAGACTTAACAAAAAGTCTCTTGGTGCCATGCTCTAAACCCAACAGGAAGTCGGCCATCTTGATTTTTGTGTGAATTTTTCGATTATTTTTGGCCATTTCCAGGCTTTGTACTTTAACGAACTGCTCCTAGAGACCTAACCCGATCAACTTCAGATTTGGTCAGTACAATCTGAAGACCTTTGTGATGAAAAGTTATTCAAATCGTGAGGTTTTTTGAAACGACGTTGACGTGGCGTGGCGGAGAATTTGCATGACTCGCCATTGAAAGACAAAATGTTGTAACTCGACTGTACTTTTTCCAATCTCCCCCAAACTTGAAATACCACATAGTAGTCCAGATCTGAGGACATCTACATGGCAATATTGACTCATAGTCATAGCGCCACCTACTGGCAACAGGAAGTCAGCGTTACGTGACAAACATCATCCGATTCACATGAAATTTACATTGTGTGATCTACGTCATTGTGCTCGTCAGAGTTCCGGTTTCATTGTGCCTGGCCGCGTCGGTTGGCGTCCCGCGCGTACCCCAGACGCGCGGAGAGGTGCTCGGGCCCGTTCATCGCTGCTTGCAGCTTTAATTAGGGCCCGAGCACCGACGAAGTCGGGTCCGAGGACCCTATTGAAACTGTAAGGTTTATTATTAGGGCCCGAGCACCGACGAAGTCGGGTCCGAGGACCCTATTGAAACTGAAGGAATTATTATTATTATTATTATTATTATTTTTATTTTTCACAAAACTTAATCGCCTTTTTGAGGCCTTTGCCATGCTCGAAAAGTTGTTAAACTTGGCACACTTATCAGACGCGGTGAAAAATTTGATATTTTAAGGGTCTCGGATTCGGGTGTTGCAAAATGGCTCGCTAGCGCCCCCTAGAAAACTGAAAAAATTGATATCCGTTCGGCGGTTTCACCTACATTTATGAAATTTGGCAGATAGATGTAACATGTGGAGACGCACAAAAAAGCCTCTTGGAGGCATGCCCAAATCTCAACAGGAAGTCAGCCATATTGGATTTTATATGCAATTTTGCCCATTTTTTGCGTTTTATAGGCCGTGTACTTTAACGCACTCCTCCTCCAGATTTCATCAGATCGACTTGAAATTTGGTCAGGACCATCTTAAGACCTTAAGGATGAAAAGTTATTCAATTGGTGAGTTTTCATTGAACAATCTGACCGTGGCGTGGCGGCGAAAAAGCGCCTTTCGCCAAAAAACAGGAAGTTGCTGTAACTTTGGCATACCTTTTCCAATCTGCTCTAAATGTCACATGTATGATAAGGGTCCTGGCCTGATGACATCCACATGCAAATTTTGACTCTCAGTCATAGCGCCACCTAGTGGTAACAGGAAATGTCATGTTGTACACGTTGATGTACATCTCCTCAGAAATTAATCACATCTTTACCAAATTAGGTGAGAAAAGCCTTAAGACCTTGATGATGCTTCCTTTCGAAAATTGTGAGTTTTCATCAAATGGCGGCACCGTGGTGATATGGCGAATTTCGATGAGTCGCCATGAAAAAACAAACCGCTGTAACTCAACTCCAGATGGTCAGATCTTATCCAAATTAATAACATTTGATGATCGTCCCGGCCTGAAGACATCTACAGTCTAATTTTCAATCATACTCATAGCGCCACCTAGTGGCAACAGGAAGTTACTGTCGCCATATTTTGGTGTACTACTGTTAGCAGGTTAACCAGATCCACCTCAAATTTGGTCACAGCAATGGTAAGACCTTCATGATGCCAGACAGCGAAGGTTTTGTATTTTCGTGAAATGCCGTTGCCGTGGCGACGTATTGTTCGCCATGAAACAGGAAGTTGCTTTTGAGGTGCTAGGATTGCTTAAAAACAAACGAAACTTGGCACACTCATTAACTGCGCTAAAATATGTTAACAGATATGGTTTTGGTGCTTGTGTGTGGCAAGGGGGCTCAATAGCGCCCCCTACAAAATTTCAACAAAGCAGCCCTCGCGGTACGTTTGACCTAGATGTTCGAGATTTGGTAGGCACATGTATCACCCGTAGACTTAACAAAAAGTCTCTTGGTGCCATGCTCTAAACCCAACAGGAAGTCGGTCATCTTGATTTTTGTGTGAATTTTTTCGTATATTTCCAGGCTTTGTATTTTTACGAACTCCTCTTACAGACTTAACCCGATCAACTTCAGAGTTTATCAGTACAATCTGAAGACCTTTGTGATGAAAAGTTATTCAAATCGTGAGGTTTTTTGAAACGACGTTGACGTGGCGTGGCGGAGAATTTGCATGACTCGCCATTGAAAGACAAAATGTTGTAACTCGACTGTACTTTTTCCAATCTGCCCCAAACTTGAAATACCACATAGTAGTCCAGATCTGAGGACATCTACATGGCAATATTGACTCATAGTCATAGCGCCACCTACTGGCAACAGGAAGTCAGCGTTACGTGACAAACATCATCCGATTCACATGAAATTTACCATGTGTGATCTACGTCATTGTGCTCGTCAGAGTTCCGGTTTCATTGTGCCCGGCCGCGTCGGTTGGCGTCCCGCGCGTACCCCAGACGCGCGTAGAGGTGCTCGGGCCCGTTCATCGCTGCTTGCAGCTTTAATTAGGGCCCGAGCACCGACGAAGTCGGGTCCGAGGACCCTTTTGAAACTGTAATGTTTATTATTATTATTATTAGGGCCCGAGCACCGACGAAGTCGGGTCCGAGGACCCTATTGAAACTGTAATGTTTATTATTAGGGCCCGAGCACGAAAGTGCCAGGACCCAACGGTGTCCTGGCACGAAGTGCGAGGAACCTATTGTTTTTGCTCGGGTTATTATTATTATTTTTCCGCTGGGAGATCGCGTTTTTGAGGCCTTTAGGATGCACGAAAACTCATGAAAAGTTGAATACGCATCAGAACTGCTGCGAAATTCAAAGTTCTGGAGTGATTGGGCTCGGGTGTCGCCAGCAGGCTCTATAGCGCCCCCTAATGCAGGCTGGTTTTTAGAAAAAGTTACTTCGATCTTCACGAAATTTGAGTATGTCATTGCTCACATCTTGAAGTCCGTCTTAAATATTTCTGAGATTTTTTCGGCCCACAGGAAGTCAGACATCTTGGATTTCCTGCGTGATTTTAAAATTTACGAACACATGTTTGAGGACTTTAGGATGCACAAATACTCATGAAACTTTACACGTATATGCACACTAGTACTTACTTTGATTTGGTGGTGTAATTTGGCTTGGGCGTGGCATGTTGGCTCTCTAGCGCCCCCTTATGTCTTTTAGCCTTTACGCATACCTTGTTGTACTCGAAAACTCATGAAATTTGGCAAAAACATGGACACCTGTGAACTGTACGTGAATTTACAGCCATTGGGTTCAGCGCGTTAAGCGGGCTCCATAGCGCCCCCTAACGCGTGGAAGGCCATAGTTTCAACATAGTTGATCCTATGTTCATGAAATTTGGTAGGCACATCCCGCTCATTATTTCAGACATATTCCTCATTGGGTTTCATTAGCCCCGCCCACCCGGAAGTCGGCCATCTTGAATTTTGTGCGTTTTTCATGCATTTTACGCATACTTTGACGAACTCCTCCTAGAGGCTTCATCGGATTCGCGTCAAATTTGGATGGTATAACCCTCAAACTAATGTGACAAAAAGTTGTTTAGGAATTTTTGATCGCTCGAACGGTGATGTCATAGGTCATGTGAGAAGACGCCATTTTGTCATTTTATAGGTGTTAAACTTTACGATACTCCTCCTAGAGGATTCAAGAGATCCATCTCAAAGTCGGGCAGCAGAATCTCAACACCTCCACGACACTAAATTTTGAAGCTTTTGTGTTTTTACGAAACGGCGTTGTTGTAGCGGCGCGGCGAATTTCGATGTTTCGACATGACACAGGAGGCTGTTTTAACTTGACTTTATATAGTCAGATCTGCCCCAAATTTCACAAGCTGGATAATAGTCCAGACCTGAAGACATATCTGTGTAATTATGAGTGATAGTCATAGCGCCCCCTACAGGAAACAGGAAAATGTTATAAATTGACTATACATTGTCCAATCAGCTTCAAACTTGACATGTTTTATAAGAGTTCAAGCCTGAAGACATATCTGTGTAATTATGAGTGATAGTCATAGCGCCCCCTACAGGAAACAAGAAAATGTTGTAAGTTGACTATGCATTGTCGAATCAGCCCCAAACTTGACATGTTTTACAAGAGTCTTGGCCTGAAGACATATCCCTGCCGTTATTGAGTTATGGTGATAGCGCCACCTACTGGCAATAGCATATGGTTGTGTACTGCCACCCACCCTCATAGAAGTGCCTTTAAAGGATGCCCCACAGGTTCTCAACAGGTCATTTACGGCAACGCGCGCCACACGCAGAAAATACCCTCAAACCGTTACGTGCGGTGTCCGACTCTCATGAAGTGGGCGACAGCGTGTTCCCCGACGTCCGCAAGGGGCGAGGGCCCGCTCATCGCTGCTTGCAGCTTTAATTATTATTAGGGCCCGAGCACCGACGAAGTCGGGTCCGAGGACCCTATTGAAACTGTAAGGATTATTCTTTTTCTTTTTCTCTCAAATGAATCGCCTTTTTGAGGCCTTTGCCATGCTCAAAAAGTTGTTAAACTTGGCACACATATCAGAGGCGGTGAAAAATTTAATATTTTAAGAGTCTCGGGCTCGGCTGTTGCAAAATGGCTCGCTAGCGCCCCCTAGAAAAATGAAAAAACTGATATCCGTTCTCCGATTTCACCTACAAGTATGAAATTTGGCAGACAGATGTATCATGTGGAGACGCACAAAAAAGCCTCTTGGAGGTATGCCCAAAATTCAACAGGAAGTCAGCCATATTGGATTTAATATGCGATTTTCGCCCATTTTTGCGTTTTATAGGGCGTGTACTTTAACGAACTCCTCCTGCAGATTACATCAGATCGACTGGAAATTTGGTCAGGACCATCTTAAGACCTTAAAGATGAAAAGTTATTCAAATTGTGAGTTTTCACTGAACGATCTGACCGTGGCGTGGCGGCGAAAAAGCGCCTTTCGCCAAAAAACAGGAAGTTGTTGTAACTTTGGCATACATTTTCCAATCTGCTCTAAATTTCTCATGTGTGATAAGGGTCCTGGCTTGATGACATCCACATGCAAATTTTGGCTTTTCGTCATAGCGCCACCTATTGGTAACAGGAAATCTCATGTTGTACACGTTGATGTCCTCTGCCTCAGAAATTAATCACATCTATCTCAAACTAGGTGAGAAAAGCCTTAAGACCTTGATGATGCTTCCTTTCGAAAATTGTGAGTTTTCATCGAATGGCGGCGCCGTGGTGGTATGGCGAATTTCGATGAGACGCCATGAACAAACAAACCGCTGTAACTCGACTCCAGATGGTCAGATCTTATCAAAATTAATAACATTTGATGAGCGTCCTGGCCTGAAGACATCTACAGTCTAACTTTCAATCATACTCATAGCGCCACCTGTTGGCAACAGGACATAACTGTCGTGATATTTTGGTGTACTACTCTTATCAGGTTAACCAGATCCACCTCAAATTTGTTCACAACAATGGTAAGACCTTCATGATGCCAGACAGCGAAGGTTTTGAATTTTCGTGAAATGCCGTTGCCGTGGCAACGTATTGTTCGCCATCAATAAGGAAGTTGTTTTTGAGGTGCTAGGATTGCTTTAAAACAAACGAAACTTGGCACACTCATTAACGGTGCTAAAATATGTTAATAGATATGGTTTTTGTGCTTGTGTGTGGCAAGGGGGCTCAATAGCGCCCCCTACAAAACTTCAACAAAGCAGCCCTCGCGGTACGTTTGACCTAGATGTTTGAGATTTGGTAGGCACATGTATCATCCGTAGACTTAAAAAAAAGTCTCTTGGTGCCATGCTCTAAACCCAACAGGAAGTCGGCCATCTTGATTTTTGTTTGAATTCTTCGTATATTTTTGGCCATTTCCAGGCTTTGTACTTTAACGAACTCCTCCTACAGACTTAACCCGATCAACTTCAGATTTGGTCAGTACAATCTGAAGACCTTTGTGATGAAAAGTTATTCAAATGGTGAGTTTTCACTGAACGACCTGACCGTGGCGTGGCGGCCATTTTGGGCCATTCGCCATGAAACAGGAAGTTGTTGTAACAAATCTGTACATAATCCGATCTGCCCCAAATTTCTCAGGCATGATGAGGGTCCAGTCCTGAAGACATATACATGTCCATATTGACTCATGGCCACGCCCCAATACGTTAGCCACGCCCCCTTTCATAACTCATGAACCGTTTGTCGTAGAATCTCGTGGGTGGTATCATATCACTCAGCAGAGAGTTCATGTTTCATTGGTGAAGGTTCTCCCAGCCCCCTACACATAAGCCCCGCCCCCTTGACTAACTAATGAAGCGTTTGTCGTAGACTCTTGTGAGAGGTGTCATATCACTCAGCAGACAGTGCCTGTTAAGTTGTTGAAGGTGATCCCCGCCCCCTACACATTAGCCCCACCCTCTTTCATAACTCCGTTTGTTATAGAGTCTTGTGGCAGACGTCGTTGAGCTCGTTGGAGTTCCGGTTTCCTTGTGCCCGGCCGCGTCAGTCGGCGTCCCGCCAGTACCCCCGACGCGCGGAGAGGTGCTCGGGCCCGTTCATCGCTGCTTGCAGCTTTAATTATTATTATTATTTTTCTCTCAAATGAATCGCGTTTTTGAGAACCTTGCCATGCTGGAAAAGTTGTTAAACTTGGCACACTTGTCAGAGGCGGTGAAAAATTTGATATTTTAAGGGTCTCGGATTCGGGTGTTGCAAAATGGCTCGCTAGCGCCCCCTAGAAAATTGGAAAAATTGAGCCCCTCCCTCCGGTTTCACCTACATGTATGAAATTTTGCAGACAGATGTAACATGTTGAGACGCACAAAAAAGCCTCTCGGAGGTATGGCCAAAACTCAACAGGAAGTCAGCTATATTGGATTTTATATGCTATTTTGCCCATTTTTTGCGTTTTATAGGCCGTGTACTTTAACGAACTCCTCCTGCATATTTCATCAGATCGACTTGAAATTTGGTCAAGACCATCTTAAGACCTTAAGGATGAAAAGTTATTCAATTGGTGAGTTTTCACTGAACAATCTGACCGTGGCGTGGCGGCGAAAAAGCGCCTTTCGCCAAAAAACAGGAAGTTGCTGTAACTTTGGTATACATTTTCCAATCTGCTCTAAATTTCACATGTATGATAAGGGTCCTGGCTTGATGACATCCACATGCAAATTGTGACTCTCAGTCATAGCGCCACCTAGTGGTAACAGGAAATGTCATGTTGTACACGTTGATGTACCTCTCCTCAGAAATTAATCACATCTTTACCAAATTAGGTGAGAAAAGCCTTAAGACCTTGATGATGCTTCCTTTCGAAAATTGTGAGATTTCATCAAATGGCGGCGCCGTGGTGATATGGCGAATTTCGATGAGTCGCCATGAAAAAACAAACCGCTGTAACTCAACTCCAGATGGTCAGATCTTATCCATATTAATAACATTTGATGAGAGTCCCGGCTTGAAGACACCTACAGTCTAATTTTTAATGATACTCATAGCGCCACCTAGTGGCAACAGGAAGTTACTGTCGCCATATTTTGGTGTACTACTGTTAGCAGGTTAACCAGATCAACCTCAAATTTGGTCACAACAATGGTAAGACCTTCATGATGCCAGACAGCGAAGGTTTTGTATTTTCGTGAAATACCGCTGCCGTGGCGACGTATTGTTCGCCATGAAACAGGAAGTTGCTTTTGAGGTGCTAGGATTGCTTAAAAACAAACAAAACTTGGCACACTCATTAACGGCGCTAAAATATGTTAACAGATATGGTTTTGGTGCTTGTGTGTGGCAAGGGGGCTCAATAGCGCCCCCTACAAAATTTCAACAAAGCAGCCCTAGCGGTACGTTTGGCCTGGATGTTCAAGATTTGGTAGGCACATGTATCACTAGTAATCTTAAAAAAAAGTCTCTTGGTGCCATGCTCTAAACCCAACAGGAAGTCGGCCATCTTGATTTTTGTGTGAATTCTTCGTATATTTTTGGCCATTTCCAGGCTTTGTACTTTAACGAACTCCTCCTACAGACTTAACCCGATCAACTTCAGATTTGGTCAGTACAATCTGAAGACCTTTGTGATGAAAAGTTATTCAAATCGTGAGGTTTTTTGAAACGACGTTGACGTGGCGTGGCGGAGAATTTGCATGACTCGCCATTGAAAGACAAAATTTTGTAACTCGACTGTACTTGGTCCAATCTGCCCCAAACTTGACCTACCACATAGTAGTCCAGACCTGAGGACATCTACATGGCAATATTGACTCATAGTCATAGCGCCACCTTTTGGCAAAAGGAAGTCAGCGTTACGTGAAAAACATCATCCGATTCACATGAAATTTACATTGTGTGATCTACGTCATTGTGCCCGTCAGAGTTCCGGTTTCATTGTGCCCGGCCGCGTCGGTTGGCGTTCCGCCCGTACCCCAGACGCGCGTAGAGGTGCTCGGGCCCGTTCATCGCTGCTTGCAGCTTTAATTATTATTATTAGGGCCCGAGCACCGACGAAGTCGGGTCCGAGGACCCTATTGAAACTGTAATGTTTATTATTATTAGGGCCCGAGCACCGACAACGTCGGGCCAGCGAAGGCCCTATTGAAACTGAAGGAATTCTTATTATTATTCTTTTTCTCTCAAAAGAATCGCCTTTTTGAGGCCTTTGCCATGCTGGAAAAGTTGTGAAACTTGGCACACTTATCAGAAGCGGTGAAAAATTTGATATTTTAAGGGTCTCAGATTCGGGTTTTGCAAAATGGCTCTCTAGCGCCCCCTAGAAAATTGGAAAAACTGATATCGGTTCTCCGGTTTTACCTACAAGTATGAAATTTGGCAGACAGATGTATCATGTGGAGACGCACAAAAAAGTCTCTGGGAGGTATGCCCAAAATTCAACAGGAAGTCAGCCATTTTGAATATAATATACGATTTTCGCCCATTTTTAGCGTTTTATAGGTCGCGTACTTTAACGAACTCCTCCTACAAATTTCATCCGATCGACTTGATATTTGTTCAGGACCATCTTAAGACCTTAAGGATGAAAAGTTATTCAAATGGTGAGTTTTCACTGAACGATCTGACCGTGGCGTGGCGGCGAAAAAGCGCCTTTCGCCAAAAAACAGGAAGTTGCTGTAACTTTGGCATACATTTTCCAATCTGCTCTAAATTTCGCATGTGTGATGACGGTCCTGGTTTGGTGACATCCACATGCAAATTTTGGTTCGCAGTCATAGCGCCCCCTAGTGGTAACAGGAAATGTCATGTTGTACACGTTGATGTACTCTGCTTCAGAAATTAATCACATCTATCTCAAACTAGGTGAGAAAAGCCTTAAGACCTTGATAATGCTTCCTTTCGAAAGCTGTGAGTTTTCATCAAATGGCGGCGCCGTGGTGGTATGGCGAATTTCGATGAGTCGCCATGAACAAACAAACCGCTGTAACTCGACTCCAGATGGTCAGATCTTATCCAAATTGATAACATTTGATGAGCGTCCTGGCTTGAAGACATCTATAGTCTAATTTTCAATCATACTCATAGCGCCACCTGGTGGCAACAGGACGTAACTGTCGCGATATTTTGGCGTACTACTCTTAGCAGGTTAACCAGATCCACCTGAAATTTGGTCACAATAATGGTAAGACCTTCATGACGCCAGACAGCGAAGGTTTTGAATTTTCGTGAAATGCCTCTGCCGTGGCGACGTATTGTTCGCCATGAAACAGGAAGTTGTTTTTGAGGTGCTAGGTTTGCTTAAAAACAAACGAAACTTGGCACACTCATTAACGGTGCTAAAATAAGTTAAAAGATATGGTTTTTGTGCTTGTGTGTGGCAAGGGGGCTCAATAGCGCCCCCTACAAAATTTCAATAAAGCAGCCCTCGCGGTACGTTTGACCTAGATGTTCGAGATTTGGTAGGCACATGTATCACCCGTAGACTTAACAAAAAGTCTCTTGGTGCCATGCTCTAAACCTAACAGGAAGTCGGCCATCTTGATTTTTGTGTGAATTTTTCGTATATTTTTGGCCATTTACAGGCTTTGTACTTTAACGAACTAGTCCTACAGACTTAACCCGATCAACTTCAGATTTGGTCAGTACAATCTAAAGATCTTTGTGATGAAAAGTTGTTCAAATCGTGAGGTTTTTTGAAACGGCGTTGACGTGGCGTGGCGGAGAATTTACATGATTCGCCATTGAAAGACAAACTGTTGTAACTCGACTGTACTTGGTCAAATCTGCCCCAAACTTGTTATTATTAGGGCCCGAGCACCGACAACGTCGGGCCAGCGAAGGCCCTATTGAAACTGAAAGGATTCTTATTCTTATTAGGGCCCGAGCACCGACAACGTCGGGTCCGAGGACCCTATTGAAACTGAAGGGATTATTATTTTTCTTTTTCTCCTCCCAAATGAATCGCCTTTTTGAGGACCTTAACATGCTGGAAAAGTTGTTAAACTTGGCACATTTGTCAGACGCGGTGAAAAATTTGATATTTTATGGGTCTCAGATTCGGGTTTTGCAAAATGGCTCTCTAGCGCCCCCTAGAAAATTGAAAAAGTTGATATCCGTTCTCCGGTTTTACCTACAAGTATGAAATTTGGCAGACAGATGTAGCATGTGGAGACGCACAAAAAAGCCTCTGGGAGGTATGCCCAAAATTCAACAGGAGGTCAGCCATTTTGAATATAATATGCGATTTTCGCCCATTTTTGGCGTTTTATAGGTCGCGTACTTTAACGAACTCCTCCTACAATTTTTTTCAGAGCGACTTGAAATTTGGTCAGGACCATCTTAAGACCTTAAGGATGAAAAGTTATTCAAATGGTGAGTTTTCACTGAACGACCTGACCGTGGCGTGGCGGCGAAAAAGCGCCTTTCGCCAAAAAACAGGAAGTTGTTGTAACTTTGGCATACATTTTCCAATCTGCTCTAAATTTCTCATGTGTGATAAGGGTCCTGGCCTGATGACATCCACATGCAAATTTTGGCTTGCAGTCATAGCGCCACCTATTGGTAACAGGAAATCTCATGTTGTACACGTTGATGTCCTCTGCCTCAGAAATTAATTACATATATCTCAAACTAGGTGAGAAAAGCCTTAAGACCTTGATGATGCTTCCTTTCGAAAACTGTGAGTTTTCATCGAATGGCGGCGCCGTGGTGGTATGGCGAATTTCGATGAGACGCCATGAACAAACAAACCGCTGTAACTCGACTCCAGATGGTCAGATCTTATCAAAATTAATAACATTTGATGAGCGTCCTGGCTTGAAGACATCTACAGTCTAATTTTCAATCATACTCATAGCGCCACCTGTTGGCAACAGGACATAACTGTCGTGATATTTTGGTGTACTACTCTTAGCAGGTTAACCAGATCCACCTCAAATTTGTTCACAACAATGGTAAGACCTTCATGATGCCAGCCAGCGAAGGTTTTGAATTTTCGTGAAATGCCGTTGCCGTGGCAACGTATTGTTCGCCATCAAAAAGGAAGTTGTTTTTGAGGTGCTAGGATTGCTTTAAAACAAACGAAACTTGGCACACTCATTAACGGTGCTAAAATATGTTAATAGATATGGTTTTTGTGCTTGTGTGTGGCAAGGGGGCTCAATAGCGCCCCCTACAAAACTTCAACAAAGCAGCCCTCGCAGTACGTTTGACCTAGATGTTTGAGATTTGGTAGGCACATGTATCATTCGTAGATTTAAAAAAAAGTCTCTTGGTGCCATGCTCTAAACCCAACAGGAAGTCGGCCATCTTGATTTTTGTTTGAATTCTTCGTATATTTTTGGCCATTTCCAGGCTTTGTACTTTAACGAACTCCTCCTACAGACTTAACCCGATCAACTTCAGATTTGGTCAGTACAATCTGAAGACCTTTGTGATGAAAAGTTATTCAAATGGTGAGATTTCACTGAACGACCTGACCGTGGCGTGGCGGCCATTTTGGGCCATTCGCCATGAAACAGGAAGTTGTTGTAACAAATCTGTACATAATCCGATCTGCCCCAAATTTCTCAGGCATGATGAGGGTCCAGTCCTGAAGACATATACATGTCCATATTGACTCATGGCCACGCCCCAATACGTTAGCCACGCCCCCTTTCATAACTCATGAACCGTTTGTCGTAGAATCTCGTGGGTGGTATCATATCACTCAGCAGAGAGTTCATGTTTCATTGGTGAAGGTTCTCCCCGCCCCCTACACACAAGCCCCGCCCCCTTGACTAACTAATGAAACGTTTGTCGTAGACTCTTGTGGGAGGTGTCATATCACCTAGCAGAAAGTGCCTGTTAAGTTGGTGATGGTGATCCCCGCCCCCTACACATCAGTCCCGCCCCCTCTCATAACTCTGTTTGTCGTAGAGTCTTGTGGCAGACGTCGTTGCGCTTTTCAGAGTTCCGGTTTCATTGTGCCCGGCCGCGTCGGTTGGCGTCCCGCCAGTACTCCCGACGCGCGGAGAGGTGCTCGGGCCCGTTCATCGCTGCTTGCAGCTTTAATTAGGGCCCGAGCACCGACAACGTCGGGCCAGCGAAGGCCCTATTGAAACTGAAGGAATTCTTATTATTATTCTTTTTCTCTCAAATGAATCGCCTTTTTGAGGCCCTTGCCATGCTGGAAAAGTTGTTAAACTTGGCACACTTATCAGACGCGGTGAAAAATTTGATATTTTAAGGGTCTCGGTTTCGGGTGTTGCAAAATGGCTCGCTAGCGCCCCCTAGAAAATTGGAAACATTGATATCCGTGCTCCGGTTTCACCTACATTTATGAAATTTGGCAGACAGATGTAACATGTGGAGACGCACAAAAAAGCCTCTGGGAGGTATGCCCAAAACTCAACAGGAAGTCAGCCATTTTGAATTTAATAACAATTTTCGCCCATTTTTAGCGTTTTATAGGTCGCGTACTTCAACGAACTCCTCCTCCAAATTTAATCCGATCGACTTGATATTTGGTCAGGACCATCTTAAGACCTTAAGGATGAAAAGTTATTCAAATGGTGAGTTTTCACTGAACGACCTGACCGTGGCGTGGCGGCGAAAAAGCGCCTTTCGCCAAAAAACAGGAAGTTGTTGTAACTTTGGCATACATTTTCCAATCTGCTCTAAATTTCGCATGTGTGATGAGGGTCCTAGCCTGATGACATCCACATGCAAATTTTGGCTCGCAGTCATAGCGCCACCTAGTGGTAACAGGAAATGTCATGTTGTACACGTTGATGTGCCCTGCCTCAGAAATTAATCACATCTACCTCAAATTAGGTGAGAAAAGCCTTAAGACCTTGATGATGCTTCCTTTCGAAAATTGTGAGTTTTCATCAAATGGCGGCACCGTGGTGATATGGCGAATTTCGATGAGTCGCCATGAAAAAACAAACCGCTGTAACTCAACTCCAGATGGTCAGATCTTATCCAAATTAATAACATTTGATGATCGTCCCGGCCTGAAGACATCTACAGTCTAATTTTCAATCATACTCATAGCGCCACCTAGTGGCAACAGGAAGTTACTGTCGCCATATTTTGGTGTACTACTGTTAGCAGGTTAACCAGATCCACCTCAAATTTGGTCACAACAATGGGAAGACTTTCATGACGCCAGACAGCGAAGGTTTTGTATTTTCGTGAAATGCCGTTGCCATGGCGACGTATTGTTCGCCATGAAACAGGAAGTTGCTTTTGAGGTGCTAGGATTGCTTAAAAACAAACGAAACTTGGCACACTCATTAACAGCGCTAAAATATGTTAACAGATATGTTTTTTTGGCTTGTGTGTGGCAAGGGGGCTCAATAGCGCCCCCTACAAAATTTCAACAAAGCAGCCCTCGCGGTAAGTTTCACCTAGATGTTCGAGATTTGGTAGGCACATGTATCACCCGTAGACTTAACAAAAAGTCTCTTGGTGCCATGCTCTAAACCCAACAGGAAGTCGGCCATCTTGATTTTTGTGTGAATTTTTCGTATATTTTTGGCCATTTCCAGGCTTTGTACTTTAACGAACTGCTCCTAGAGACCTAACCCGATCAACTTCAGATTTGGTCAGTACAATCTGAAGACCTTTGTGATGAAAAGTTATTCAAATCGTGAGGTTTTTTGAAACGACGTTGACGTGGCGTGGCGGAGAATTTGCATGACTCGCCATTGAAAGACAAAATGTTGTAACTCGACTCTACTTTTTCCAATCTGCCCCAAACTTGAAATACCACATAGTAGTCCAGATCTGAGGACATCTACATGGCAATATTGACTCATAGTCATAGCGCCACCTACTGACAACAGGAAGTCAGCGTTACGTGACAAAAATCATCCGATTCACATGAAATTTACCATGTGTGATCTACGTCATTGTGCTCGTCAGAGTTCCGGTTTCATTGTGCCTGGCCGCGTCGGTTGGCGTCCCGCGCGTACCCCAGACGCGCGTAGAGGTGCTCGGGCCCGTTCATCGCTGCTTGCAGCTTTAATTATTATTATTATTATTTTTCTCTCAAATGAATCGCGTTTTTGAGGCCTTTGCCATGCTCGAAAAGTTGTGAAACTTTGCACACTTATCAGACGCGGTGAAAAATTTGATATTTTAAGGGGCTCCAGCTCGGATGTTGCAAAATGGCTCGCTAGCGCCCCCTAGAATATTGGCAAACTTGAGCCCCTCGCTCCGGTTTCACCTACAAGTATGAAATTTGGCAGACAGATGTAACATGATAAGACACACAAAAAAGCCTCTTGGAGGTATGGCCAAAACTCAACAGGAAGTCAGCCATATTGGATTTAATATGCAATTTTGCCCATTTTTTGCGTTTTATAGGCCATGTACTTTAACAAACTCCTCCTGCAGATTACATCAGATCGACTTGAAATTTGGTCAGGACCATCTTAAGACCTTAAGGATGAAAAGTTATTCAAATGGTGAGTTTTCACTGAACGATCTGACCGTGGCGTGGCGGCGAAAAAGCGCCTTTCGCCAAAAAACAGGAAGTTGTTATAACTTTGGCATACATTTTCCAATCTGCTCTAAATTTCACATGTATGATAAGGGTCCTTGCCTGATGACCGCAACATGCAAATTTTGGCTCGCAGTCATAGCGCCCCCTAGTGGTAACAGGAAATGTCATGTTGTACACGTTGATGTACTCTGCCTCAGAAATTAATCACATCTATCTCAAATTAGGTGAGAAAAGCCTTAAGACCTTGATGATGCTTCCTTTCGAAAATTGTGAGTTTTCATCGAATGGCGGCGGCGTGGTGGTATGGCGAATTTCGATGAGTCGCCATGAACAAACAAACCGCTGTAACTCGACTCCAGATGGTCAGATCTTATCCAAATTAATAACATTTGATGAGCGTCCCGGCTTGAAGATATCTACAGTCTAATTTTCAATCATACTCATAGCGCCACCTGGTGGCAGCAGGACGTAACTGTCGCGATATTTTGGTGTACTACTCTTAGCAGGTTAACCAGATCAACCTCAAATTTGGTCACAACAATGGTAAGACCTTCGTGATACCAGACAGTGAAGGTTTTGAATTTTCGTGAAATGCCGTTGCCGTGGCGACGTATTGTTCGCCATGAAACAGGAAGTTGCTTTTGAGGTGCTAGGATTGCTTAAAAACAAACGAAACTTGGCACACTCATTAACGGCGCTAAAATATGTTAACAGATATGGTTTTGGTGCTTGTGTGTGGCAAGGGGGCTCAATAGCGCCCCCTACAAAATTTCAACAAAGCAGCCCTCGCGGTACGTTTGGCCTAGATGTTCGAGATTTGGTAGGCACATGTATCACTCGTAGACTTAAAAAAAAGTCTCTTGGTGCCGAGCTCTAAACCCAACAGGAAGTCGGCCATCTTGATTTTTGTGTGAATTTTTCGTATATTTTTGGCCATTTCCAGGCTTTGTACTTTAACGAACTCCTCCTACAGACTTAACCCGATCAACTTCAGATTTGGTCAGTACAATCTGAAGACCTTTGTGATGAAAAGTTATTCAAATCGTGAGGTTTTTTGAAACGACGTTGTCGTGGCGTGGCGGAGAATTTGCATGACTCGCCATTGAAAGACAAAATGTTGTAACTCGACAGTATTTGGTCCAATCTGCCCCAAACTTGACCTACCAAATAGTAGTCCGGACCTGAGGACATCTACATGTTAATATTGACTCATAGTCATAGTGCCACCTACTGGCAACAGGAAGTCAGCGTTACTTGACAGACATCATCCGATTCACATGAAATTTACATTGTGTGATCCACACTTAATAAAAAGCAACATAATGAATTTTTAGCTCTTGTTCTCTAGCGCCACATAGTGGACACAGGAAGTGGTGAAAAACTTGCAATACGACATTTCCTGTGCCACTCAATCCACTCAGGAAATAACGTCTAACTTGTGCGTGCAGTGTCCGATGGTCACTGAAATGTACGGGTTTGTCGACGGGGTCCCGCTAGTACCCACGACGTGCGTGAAGGTGCTCGGGCCCGTTCATCGCTGCTTGCAGCTTTAATTATTATTAGGGCCCGAGCACCGACAACGTCGGGCCAGCGAAGGCCCTATTGAAACTGAAGGAATTCTTATTATTATTCTTTTTCTCTCAAATGAATCGCCTTTTTGAGGCCTTTGCCATGCTGGAAAAGTTGTTAAACTTGGCACACTTATCAGACGCGGTGAAAAATTTGATATTTTAAGGGTCTCAGATTCGGGTTTTGCAAAATGGCTCTCTAGCGCCCCCTAGAAAATTGGAAAACTTGATATCGGTTCTCCGGTTTTACCTACAAGTATGAAATTTGGCAGACAGATGTAACATGTGGAGACGCACAAAAAAGCCTCTGGGAGGTATGCCCAAAACTCAACAGGAAGTCAGCCATATTGGATTTAATATGCAATTTTGCCCATTTTTTGCGTTTTATAGGCCGTGTACTTTAACGAACTCCTCCTCCAGATTTCATCAGATTGACCTGAAATTTGGTCAGGACCATCTTAAGACCTTAAGGATGAAAAGTTATTCAATTGGTGAGTTTTCACTGAACGATCTGACCGTGGCGTGGCGGCGAAAAAGCGCCTTTCGCCAAAAAACAGGAAGTTGCTGTAACTTTGGCATACCTTTTCCAATCTGCTCTAAATGTCACATGTATGATAAGGGTCCTTGCCTGATGACCGCAACATGCAAATTTTGGCTCGCAGTCATAGCGCCCCCTAGTGGTAACAGGAAATGTCATGTTGTACACGTTGATGTACTCTGCCTCAGAAATTAATCACATCTATCTCAAATTAGGTGAGAAAAGCCTTAAGACCTTGATGATGCTTCCTTTCGAAAATTGTGAGTTTTCATCGAATGGCGGCGGCGTGGTGGTATGGCGAATTTCGATGAGTCGCCATGAACAAACAAACCGCTGTAACTCGACTCCAGATGGTCAGATCTTATCCAAATTAATAACATTTGATGAGCGTCCCGGCTTGAAGATATCTACAGTCTAATTTTCAATCATACTCATAGCGCCACCTGGTGGCAGCAGGACGTAACTGTCGCGATATTTTGGTGTACTACTCTTAGCAGGTTAACCAAATCAACCTCAAATTTGGTCACAACAATGGTAAGACCTTCGTGATACCAGACAGTGAAGGTTTTGAATTTTCGTGAAATGCCGTTGCCGTGGCGACGTATTGTTCGCCATGAAACAGGAAGTTGCTTTTGAGGTGCTAGGATTGCTTAAAAACAAACGAAACTTGGCACACTCATTAACGGCGCTAAAATATGTTAACAGATATGGTTTTGGTGCTTGTGTGTGGCAAGGGGGCTCAATAGCGCCCCCTACAAAATTTCAACAAAGCAGCCCTCGCGGTACGTTTGGCCTAGATGTTCGAGATTTGGTAGGCACATGTATCACTCGTAGATTTAAAAAAAAGTCTCTTGGTGCCGAGCTCTAAACCCAACAGGAAGTCGGCCATCTTGATTTTTGTGTGAATTTTTCGTATATTTTTGGCCATTTCCAGGCTTTGTACTTTAACGAACTCCTCCTACAGACTTAACCCGATCAACTTCAGATTTGGTCAGTACAATCTGAAGACCTTTGTGATGAAAAGTTATTCAAATCGTGAGGTTTTTTGAAACGACGTTGTCGTGGCGTGGCGGAGAATTTGCATGACTCGCCATTGAAAGACAAAATGTTGTAACTCGACAGTATTTGGTCCAATCTGCCCCAAACTTGACCTACCAAATAGTAGTCCGGACCTGAGGACATCTACATGTTAATATTGACTCATAGTCATAGTGCCACCTACTGGCAACAGGAAGTCAGCGTTACGTGACAGACATCATCCGATTCACATGAAATTTACATTGTGTGATCCACACTTAATAAAAAGCAACATAATGAATTTTTAGCTCTTGTTCTCTAGCGCCACATAGTGGACACAGGAAGTGGTGAAAAACTTGCAATACGACATTTCCTGTGCCACTCAATCCACGCAGGAAATAACGTCTAACTTGTGCGTGCAGTGTCCGATGGTCACTGAAATGTACGGGTTTGTCGACGGGGTCCCGCTAGTACCCACGACGTGCGTGAAGGTGCTCGGGCCCGTTCATCGCTGCTTGCAGCTTTAATTAGGGCCCGAGCACCGACGAAGTCGGGTCCGAGGACCCTATTGAAACTGTAGTGTTTTTAGGGCCCGAGCACCGACAACGTCGGGCCAGCGAAGGCCCTATTGAAACTGAAGGAATTCTTATTATTATTCTTTTTCTCTCAAATGAATCGCCTTTTTGAGGCCCTTGCCATGCTGGAAAAGTTGTGAAACTTGGCACACTTATCAGAAGCGGTGAAAAATTTGATATTTTAAGGGTCTCAGATTCGGATTTTTGCAAAATGGCTCTCTAGCGCCCCCTAGAAAATTGGAAAACTTGATATCGGTTCTCCGGTTTTACCTACAAGTATGAAATTTGGCAGACAGATGTATCATGTGGAGACGCACAAAAAAGCCTCTGGTAGGTATGCCCAAAATTCAACAGGAAGTCAGCCATTTTGAATATAATATACGATTTTCGCCCATTTTTAGCGTTTTATAGGGCTCGTACTTTAACGAACTCCTCCTCCAGATTTCATCAGATCGACTTGAAATTTGGTCAGGACCATCTTAAGACCTTAAGGATGAAAAGTTATTCAATTGGTGAGTTTTCATTGAACAATCTGACCGTGGCGTGGCGGCGAAAAAGCGCCTTTCGCCAAAAAACAGGAAGTTGCTGTAACTTTGGCATACCTTTTCCAATCTGCTCTAAATGTCACATGTATGATAAGGGTCCTGGCCTGATGACATCCACATGCAAATTTTGACTCTCAGTCATAGCGCCACCTAGTGGTAACAGGGAATGTCATGTTGTACACGTTGATATACATCTCCTCAGAAATTAATCACATCTTTACCAAATTAGGTGAGAAAAGCCTTAAGACCTTGATGATGCTTCCTTTCGAAAATTGTGAGTTTTCATCAAATGGCGGCACCGTGGTGATATGGCGAATTTCGATGAGTCGCCATGAAAAAACAAACCGCTGTAACTCAACTCCAGATGGTCAGATCTTATCCAAATTAATAACATTTGATGATCGTCCCGGCCTGAAGACATCTACAGTCTAATTTTCAATCATACTCATAGCGCCACCTAGTGGCAACAGGAAGTTACTGTCGCCATATTTTGGTGTACTACTGTTAGCAGGTTAACCAGATCCACCTCAAATTTGGTCACAACAATGGTAAGACCTTCATGATGCCAGACAGCGAAGGTTTTGTATTTTCGTGAAATGCCGTTGCCGTGGCGACGTATTGTTCGCCATGAAACAGGAAGTTGCTTTTGAGGTGCTAGGATTGCTTAAAAACAAACGAAACTTGGCACACTCATTAACGGCGCTAAAATATGTTAACAGATATGGTTTTGGTGCTTGTGTGTGGCAAGGGGGCTCAATAGCGCCCCCTACAAAATTTCAACAAAGCAGCCCTCGCGGTACGTTTGACCTAGATGTTCGAGATTTGGTAGGCACATGTATCACCCGTAGACTTAAAAAAAAGTCTCTTGGTGCCATGCTCTAAACCCAACAGGAAGTCGGCCATCTTGATTTTTGTGTGAATTTTTCGTATATTTTTGGCCATTTCCAGGCTTTGTACTTTAACGAACTGCTCCTAGAGACTTAACCCGATCAACTTCAGATTTGGTCAGTACAATCTGAAGACCTTTGTGATGAAAAGTTATTCAAATCGTGAGGTTTTTTGAAACGACGTTGACGTGGCGTGGCGGAGAATTTGCATGACTCGCCATTGAAAGACAAAATGTTGTAACTCGACTGTACTTTTTCCAATCTGCCCCAAACTTGAAATACCACATAGTAGTCCAGATCTGAGGACATCTACATGGCAATATTGACTCATAGTCATAGCGCCACCTACTGGCAACAGGAAGTCAGCGTTACGTGACAAACATCATCCGATTCACATGAAATTTACATTGTGTGATCTACGTCATTGCGCTCGTCAGAGTTCCGGTATCATTGTGCCCGGCCACGTCGGTTGGCGTCCCGCC
>CAKAOJ020001252.1:0-74906 GCA_916701645.2 Sebastolobus alascanus
AAAATAAAACATACATTTTTCGATTTTACATAAGAATTGTCCTCCAAGCAATCAAATCTTTATTCTGAGCTTCATTTCATTGTGAAACTCTGCATTCATCAAAATACTAGCTTAAAGATCTTTCTCTCCAATACCCCCAAAACGCATTTTACTCAAGAAACACTCAAAAAGTAGATGATTTGAAAAAGAGTCATTTCTCCACAAACACATGTATTGCATTGAAAACCTGCCAAAAAAGATGAATATGACATGAAAAAAGTTTTTTTCCAATTTTTACATGAGAATTGTCCTCCAAGCATCAAATCCTTGAAACCCGTGTTTATCAAAAATAGTTAAAGTGTCTTTCTCTCCCAAAACACCCAGAAACCCAAATTTTTACTCAAAAAAACTCAAAAAGTAGATGATTTGAAAAAGATGTCATTTCTTCACAAACACCATGTATTGCAATGAAAACCTGCAAAATAGGATGAATATGACAGGGAACATACATTTTTCAGATTTCACATAAGAATTTACCCTTCAAGCATCGTATCTTCATTCTGAGCTTAATTCCATATGAAACTCTAATGTTAAAAAAAAACTAGCTTATAAAGTGTCATTCTCTCCCAATACCACCTAGAAAACGCATTTCTACTCAGAAACACTCAAAAGTAGACAGATTTGAAAAAGATGTCATATCTTCACAAACACATGTATTGCATTGAAAACTTGCAAAAAGGATGCTATGACGGGAACATAAATTTTTTCGGATTTCACATAGAATTGTTCTCCAAGCATCAACTCTTAATTCTGGCTTAATTTATGCAAACTCTGCTATTCATCAAATATAGCTTAAAGTTTTTCTCTCCCAAATACCACCCAGAAACGCATTTCTATTCAAGAAACACTCAAAAAGTAGACTGATTTGAAAAAGATGTATTTCTTCACGAATACATGTATTGCATTGAAAACTTGCAAAATAGGATGAATATGACAGGGAACATCATTCTTTTTCAGATTTCACATAAGAATTACCTTCAAGCATTAATCTTCATTCTGAGCTTATTCCATATGAAACTCTAATGTTAAAAAAAAACTAGCTTAAAGTGTCTTTCTTTCCCAATACCCCCGAGAAAGCATTTCTACTCAAGAAACACTCAAAAAAATTTATAAAAAATGTCATCTTCAAAACATATGTATTGAAAAACCTCAAAAGTTAATAGAATGGAACATCATTTTTATTTCTACATAATTTCCTCCAAGCATCAAATCTTATTGGGTTCAATTATTTAAACATCTTTATTTCCCCAAAAAACTAAAACTTTCTCCAAGTAACCAAAAAACATTTCTAAAAACACTCAAAAGTGATATTGAAAAGAATTACTGAAAACAAATTCTTTTTCAATTTCACAAAGATTATCTCAAAAATCTTCTTCAACTTATCAATGAAATTTCTCCAAAACAAATCCTTGAAAATGTTTCCCAAAAAAATAAAACATTTCTCTCAAAAACCAAAACAATTTTATAAAAAAAAAGTAGATATTAAAAAAATGCATTTCTTAAAATCAAATATGAATGACCTGAAATAGATTTTATTACAGGAATTCATTAAATTTTCAAATAAACTACCTTCAATCATGTATCTCATTCTACTAATACCATTAATACAATTTACCCAAAAACACTAAAGATTTCACTCAAAACACCCAGAGATTTTAAAAAGATAATATGGAAAATTTTGTTAAAATTGTCAAAAAAATGTATTCATTGAAATTTCAATAGATTGCCTATACTACATAATTTCATAAAGTTCTCCAAAAACTTTAATCTACAAAATTTCTAAACATTCTATTTCAAATAACTAAAGAGTCTTTCTTCCAAATACCTACAAAACATTATCAAGAAACACTCAAAAAATTGATTGAAAAAATTCAATTTTCCCGAACATTATTCATTAAATTCAAATAATAATTGACAAAATAATCTTTTTCAGATTACATAAATTCTTTCATCAATCTATAGAATCAATAAACTCAAGTAAAAAAAACTTCTTAAATCTATTATTCTCAAACACATATGTTTGCATTAAACTGCAAAATACTGCTATACAAACTAATTTTTTAATTCATCAAGAATTCCTCCAAGAAATTTCACTTACCAAACTCTATTATAAAACTGCAAAAAGATTTTCCCAAACCCCAAAACATTTCTATCAAGAAAACTCAAAATAGATGATTTGAAAAGATTTTCTTCCAAAAATGAATTGCTTGAAAACCCCAAAAATAATTTACATGAAAAAATTAATCATTTCCAAAGATACCCACAAAACTATTATAATTAAAATTTATAAAAAAATATGAAAATCTTTCTTCCAAAAATCCAGAAACTCAATTCTACTAAGAAAACTTAAAATAACTGATTTAAAGTGTCTTCTCCAACACTGTAATGCATAAAACTAAAAAGAAAAAGACAGAAAATTTTTCTCAATTCAACAAGATTTACCATAACACTAAAACAGCTTTGAAAAATTTTCAAAAAAATTAAGATCTTTCTTCAATACACAAAAATTTCCAAAAACTTAATTATGACTATTTAAAATTCTTTCTTCAAAACACATATTGCATTAATCCCAAAAAAACTATGAAGGACTATTTAAAAATTCCAAAGAATTTTTCAGAAAACTTAATTAGCTAATTAGTGAACTCTTTAAAAATTCTTAAGATCTTCTTCCCATACACAAGATTCTATCAAGAAAAAAAATATTTTTAAAAATGTCATTCTTCAAAACACATATGATTTAAACTTGCAAAAAGATATTGAGGGAACATAAAATTTTCATTTCACATAGAATTTCTCAAACTTAATCTTAATTTTAATTAACATGCTAAATCTGCTTTCATCAAATACACTTAAAGTACTTTCTCTCCCAAAAACCACCCAAAACATTTATCAAGAAAACTCAAAATAGTGATTTTAAAAGATTTATTTTTCAGAATCATGATTCTTAAAACTTCAAAAAAAGGGGTATCAGGGGGCTCTTTTTTTAACACTAAGTTCCCCCCAACACGAACCATTTCTTTTTCCCAAGAAACCTAAAAAAAAAACTGTTAAATGTCTTTCTTCCCAAACCCCCAAAAGATTTCATAAAAACCTCAAAATAAATGATTAAAAAAAATATTTTTCAAAACACATAGATTGCTTAAAAAATCAAAATAATGAATATCAGGGAAAAATCATTTTTCAATTTTTCTAAGAAATTTCCTCCAACACAAACATTTCTTATTTTAGGGAAAACCCCAATAAATATGAAAGATCTTTTCTCCCAAACCCCCCAGAAAGCATTTTACTCAAAAAATAAAAATGACATTTTTAAAAAAATTTTTTTCCAAAACCCCATGATTGCTTAAAAAATCCCAAAAAATGAAATTTCATAAAAGTTTTTTTAATTTCCTAAACCCCAAAACAAAATTTAAAACCCGGATCAAAAAGTAGTTTAAAATGTCTTTCTTCCCCCAAAAAACCCCGAAACCAATTTTATAAGAAAAACAAAAATCGATTTAAAAAAATTTCTTCCAAACACATTATTCAATAAAACCTGAAAATAAAGTAAAAAAACTACTTTTTGTTTCCTAAAAAACCCTTAAAAACCCATTTCTTCTAGAACCAAAAAAACCAATTTAAAAAAAACTACTTAAATGTTTTCCTTAAAACCCCAAAAGATTTCTATCGAAAAATAAAATGGGTTTAAAAAGATTTTCTTTCCCAAAAAAAATTTTATTTAAAAAATTCAAAAAAGGATCTAAACGGGGGCATAAATTTTTGATTACATAGAATTTTTCCAAGATAATCTTAAATTTAGCTAATTTCATCTAAACTTTATTCTCAAAACTAGCTTAAAAATTTTTTTCTCCAAATACACCAAAGATTCACCAAGAAACACTCAAAAAGTAGACTGATTTGAAAAGATGTCATTTCTTCACGAATACATGTATTGCATTGAAAACTTGCAAAATAGGATGAATATGACAGGGAACATCATTCTTTTTCAGATTCACATAAGAATTACCCTTCAAGCATCGAATCTTCATTCTGAGCTTATTCCATATGAAACTCTAATGTTAAAAAAAAACTAGCTTAAAGTGTCTTTCTTTCCCAATACCACCGAGAAACGCATTTCTACTCAAGAAACACTCAAAAAGTAAACTGATTTGAAAAAAATGTCATTTCTTCACAAACACATATGTATTGCATTGAAAACCTGCAAAATAGGATGAATATGACAGGGAACATACATTTTTCAGATTTCACATAAGAATTGTCCTCCAAGCATCAAATCTTTATTCTGAGCTTCATTTCATTGTGAAACTCTGCTATTCATCAAATACTAGCTTAAAGGATCTTTCTCTCCCAATACCACCCAGAAACGCATTTCTACTCAAGAAACACTCAAAAAGTAGACTGATTTGAAAAAGATGTATTCTCCACAAACACATGTATTGCATTGAAAACCTGCCAAAAAAGATGAATATGACATGGAACATAGTTTTTTTCCAATTTCACATGAGAATTGTCCTCCAAGCATCAAATCCTTGAAACCCGTGTTCATCAATAAAGTAGTTTAAAGTGTCTTTCTCTCCCAAAACCACCCAGAAACCAATTTCTACTCAAGAAAAACTCAAAAAGTAGACTGATTTGAAAAAGATGTCATTTCTTCACAAACACATGTATTGCAATGAAAACCTGCAAAATAGGATGAATATGACAGGGAACATACATTTTTCAGATTTCACATAAGAATTACCCTTCAAGCATCGTATCTTCATTCTGAGCTTAATTCCATATGAAACTCTAATGTTAAAAAAAAACTAGCTTAAAGTGTCTTTCTCTCCCAATACCACCTAGAAACGCATTTCTACTCAGAAACACTCAAAAGTAGACAGATTTGAAAAAGATGTCATATCTTCACAAACACATGTATTGCATTGAAAACTTGCAAAAAAGGATGACTATGACGGGAACATAAATTTTTTCGGATTTCACATAGAATTGTTCTCCAAGCATCAACTCTTAATTCTGAGCTTAATTTCATGCTAAACTCTGCTATTCATCAAATACTAGCTTAAAGTATCTTTCTCTCCCAAATACCACCCAGAAACGCATTTCTATTCAAGAAACACTCAAAAAGTAGACTGATTTGAAAAAGATGTCATTTCTTCACGAATACATGTATTGCATTGAAAACTTGCAAAATAGGATGAATATGACAGGGAACATCATTCTTTTTCAGATTTCACATAAGAATTACCCTTCAAGCATCGAATCTTCATTCTGAGCTTATTCCATATGAAACTCTAATGTTAAAAAAAAACTAGCTTAAAGTGTCTTTCTTTCCCAATACCACCGAGAAACGCATTTCTACTCAAGAAACACTCAAAAAGTAAACTGATTTGAAAAAAATGTCATTTCTTCACAAACACAAATGTATTGCATTGAAAACCTGCAAAATAGGATGAATATGACAGGGAACATACATTTTTCAGATTTCACATAAGAATTGTCCTCCAAGCATCAAATCTTTATTCTGAGCTTCATTTCATTGTGAAACTCTGCTATTCATCAAATACTAGCTTAAAGGATCTTTCTCTCCCAATACCACCCAGAAACGCATTTCTACTCAAGAAACACTCAAAAAGTAGACTGATTTGAAAAAGATGTCATTTCTCCACAAACACATGTATTGCATTGAAAACCTGCCAAAAAAGATGAATATGACATGGAACATAGTTTTTTTCCAATTTCACATGAGAATTGTCCTCCAAGCATCAAATCCTTGAAACCCGTGTTCATCAATAAAGTAGTTTAAAGTGTCTTTCTCTCCCAAAACCACCCAGAAACCAATTTCTACTCAAGAAAAACTCAAAAAGTAGACTGATTTGAAAAAGATGTCATTTCTTCACAAACACATGTATTGCAATGGAAACCTACAAAATAGGATGAATATGACAGGGAACATACATTTTTCAGATTTCACATAAGAATTGTCCTCCAAGCATCAAATCTTTATTCTGAGCTTCATTTCATTGTGAAACTCTGCTATTCATCAAATACTAGCTTAAAGGATCTTTCTCTCCCAATACCACCCAGAAACGCATTTCTACTCAAGAAACACTCAAAAAGTAGACTGATTTGAAAAAGATGTATTCTCCACAAACACATGTATTGCATTGAAAACCTGCCAAAAAAGATGAATATGACATGGAACATAGTTTTTTTCCAATTTCACATGAGAATTGTCCTCCAAGCATCAAATCCTTGAAACCCGTGTTCATCAATAAAGTAGTTTAAAGTGTCTTTCTCTCCCAAAACCACCCAGAAACCAATTTCTACTCAAGAAAAACTCAAAAAGTAGACTGATTTGAAAAAGATGTCATTTCTTCACAAACACATGTATTGCAATGAAAACCTGCAAAATAGGATGAATATGACAGGGAACATACATTTTTCAGATTTCACATAAGAATTACCCTTCAAGCATCGTATCTTCATTCTGAGCTTAATTCCATATGAAACTCTAATGTTAAAAAAAAACTAGCTTAAAGTGTCTTTCTCTCCCAATACCACCTAGAAACGCATTTCTACTCAGAAACACTCAAAAGTAGACAGATTTGAAAAAGATGTCATATCTTCACAAACACATGTATTGCATTGAAAACTTGCAAAAAAGGATGACTATGACGGGAACATAAATTTTTTCGGATTTCACATAGAATTGTTCTCCAAGCATCAACTCTTAATTCTGAGCTTAATTTCATGCTAAACTCTGCTATTCATCAAATACTAGCTTAAAGTATCTTTCTCTCCCAAATACCACCCAGAAACGCATTTCTATTCAAGAAACACTCAAAAAGTAGACTGATTTGAAAAAGATGTCATTTCTTCACGAATACATGTATTGCATTGAAAACTTGCAAAATAGGATGAATATGACAGGGAACATCATTCTTTTTCAGATTTCACATAAGAATTACCCTTCAAGCATCGAATCTTCATTCTGAGCTTATTCCATATGAAACTCTAATGTTAAAAAAAACTAGCTTAAAGTGTCTTTCTTTCCCAATACCACCGAGAAACGCATTTCTACTCAAGAAACACTCAAAAAGTAAACTGATTTGAAAAAAATGTCATTTCTTCACAAACACATATGTATTGCATTGAAAACCTGCAAAATAGTATGAATATGACAGGGAACATACATTTTTCAGATTTCACATAAGAATTGTCCTCCAAGCATCAAATCTTTATTCTGAGCTTCATTTCATTGTGAAACTCTGCTATTCATCAAATACTAGCTTAAAGGATCTTTCTCTCCCAATACCACCCAGAAACGCATTTGTAGCGTGAATGGTGCCTGCTACTTTGAGAAGCATCTTATCTCATCCTGCATCTACTGGGATGAGAAAAACACATTCTTGTGTCCAACAAGATTTGGTCATTTACAGATGGAAGTTCTCCAAAGAAAGAACAATTTGTTTGGATAAAGGGCCATAAACTCTTCTATCGACCATCGAGTGTCAGTTTTGACACTGTCCAGGAGGATAATAACTTTTAAAACTGTGGGAAGGGTTTTCTCCCCACTTAAACCAACAAGAACTGATAACTTTTCCTGACTTCAAAGTGATCCGTTTGGTCAAAAACACACACACACACCCACACTCCCCTGTCCATCTTACATTCCACAGCCTAGGCTTCTTAACCTTTCGGTGACCCAGAGATTCACTCCAGCGGTGAATCGTCAACCCCACCTAGTTTTCATCTGTGGTAATGTGACCAATAATTAAATTGTTTAGAATTCATCATGTGTTAGGTTATTGACTTCTTTGTGTATAATCATTAATGGTATTGTAATACGTTTTAATGTTTTATCAGTGATGTTCAATAGATGTAATACCTTAAGTTTAAAGTTGTTAAAAAGGAGTTATAACTTGAACTTAGAATTACATTTTTACAATCTTGATACTAATGTTTGATTAAAACATTAGTGGTTTTATAGTTTTTGATATGTATCTGTCTCGTGCAAAAGAAAGGAAAAATTAGTAAAGAGGGAATTCTGATTTTGCGCGTGTAAAGGTTTTTCAATAATGAATCGATCAGAGAAGGAGAGGGTTTCGACCCCTCCCTCCCAGAGGGGGTTAAAGAAGAGATGACACAGAGTCAGAGGCTGTTGTTAGAAGAAGTTGAGAAAGTTGTCCGCAGGGAGATGACTCTAGGGAGCTCTCCAGAACTTACATACATACATTTCATTTGTATGTTTATTTTCTACCTCATGTTCATTTTTCTGAGTCAAGTGACTTCTAAAGGACAGCATTTTTAAAGATCTTTTGTTTATCTCGCGTGATTTAAATGCTAAGTGCTCCGCCAGCATTTCCAGTTTTTCCGTGAAATAGATAAATTCTAAAGCTTCAGAAGATAATCCGACTTCAGCTTTTTGATCTCTTTCAACGAGTAATCAGCCAACGGACTTCAACTCCCACATTCAATGTTCTGACGAGAAAGTTGAATGTTCTCCACGCTTTGCTGTTTGGTATCCCGGGCCAGCTGAACCGATCTCATCCAACCCATCCAAGGGGCTTGTCTATCCAGACAACGTGTGAGGAAACGGCCTCTGGACCCACAGAACCAACTGCAGCGATAAGTGAATGTTCCGTGGCTTTATGATCAATAGTTGTTTGTCAGACATATCTTCTAAATTTCCTAATCTTCCAAATTATTAACTGCAACTTTTATAGCTTAGAGAGAATAATCAGACTTTCCCTCTCTACTAAAGTTCCAATCAGAATTGCTTCATTGAATTTTCATTTCATTCATTCATTCATTAATTAATTAATTACCAGTGTTAATTAGTCATTTGTATATTCATCACTTCATTTATTCAATTATCACGATTTATGGTAAATAAATGTTTCACTTTATCACTACGTCATGTCTGTGTGTGTATTTCAAAGCAGAACTGTAGATCAATGAATTCAGAACTTATACTTCAGACTTGAGATTGATTAATGATCAATACTTCTATCACAATAGTTTCTGCTTTTCCTATAAAAAGTGGTGGTGCCCCGAATTGAGTATTTCTTTATTTAACGAGTGCAAATCAATAATTACATGTAGAGTGGTAACGCTACAGTATAATTGGTGCCGTCCTTGTGAGGCGAAATCAAATCAACAAGTCTGCTGAAATGAATACACAGATATTTTCCGCTGATACTGTGAAATAGTGAATTTATCCCCGTTGAAAGAAATAGGTTTTATCAAACTCACCTAACTTTAGAAAGTTCATTCTCATCTTGCTGTCTGCTTGACGATCTTTAATGCTGTTTTGACTCTCTGCTAATTACTGGATGTGTGTGAGAATTCACATTTCTTATTGATTGTTACATTTGCCTGCGAAGTTATGATTTGAGCTCAGCGTTTAAATTGTAAAGTTGAATTTACAGCGGCGAAGGCCCGGTTGTAAATGCGCCGTGTTTCAAGGCGTATAGTTGCATTGACAGAAGAAAGCGTTACTAATTAGCCTGGAGCTATGGGTGTAATGGCATGCAAAAGTGTATTGATACGCTTATTGATAAGGCCTTGACAGAAACCAATTCTATCTTCTGTTCCTGGGATTGTTGAATAGCCCGTGCATGGTTCCTATCTGACCCAGATGCCTGTTTAGCCGGACAAGCTTAGCTAACTTGCCGCTAAACGCCGCCCGTGTGGTTTAAAACTCTGCTTGTTTATCTGTCGCGAACAGTAAGAGCACCCTTGTGGTTTGATGCAGAGAGATTAAGTGCTTTGAGGTACTTTGCAAGTCCCGAAGAGGACTTTTGTTGCGAAAGAAATCTTGCTCCAGCCGTGGAGTGAGTTTTCGGGCCGCCTGTGCCTGTTTCAAAGTTTGTTATTGTTTGCGGAGACAACTTCCCTGTTCTGTAGTCAAATTACAGACTGAGCTTTGCGCGAGCGCAGAAGCTCTCAGTGGGCGTTGCTTAGAGACGTCATCCAAGCGTCTCCTCCCTTGTCTGCAAGGGCGAGCCTGTTGTCTCCATCTGGTGGACGATTTGGTTAACGAAACTAGGGGATTGAATATTCAACTTTTCTCTGTGTACCTAACATACTTTGTAAATGCAAACTTACCACGAACATTGTAATTAAAAACGACAATAACATCTCTTCCTACTAACTACTCTTAAGTAGTGAGTTAAATCCATACTAATTCACCCTCCTGCATGCTACCACTTTGGAATGTCAACGCTATTTACATCTGAGATTTAATTAGTGGTCTATGTGTTTGCATAAGTGTGATTGATAATGCAGCTTCTGTTTGATTCCTGTTAGTGTGATTGCTCCCTAATAATCACCTGTGTTCTTATAAAAACAACCACTCATTTACTAAATGAATGATCAACATAATTTAATAACCATTTGAGTTTGCTTGCTCACAGATTTTATTAATTGATCATTTATAACGATTGAACAACAATAAAACACATAGGATTTGATGATTCATTCACAGAACAACTTACGAGTTGTAAACAACCCGTAAATAACTGCATGCAAGATTAACATACTTGTTGTGGTATGACAAAGAATATGATTAATTAACTAATTTCAATTAACTTTTCATTTTATTACTTTATTAACCAAGTTCTTTAACCAAACCACCTGTCAAAATGTCCAATCCTGATCAACCCGGTCGAACCAGTCCAGCCTCATCTGATGGCTCATATGGTGGCGATATTGTGGACAATTTAGAGATTGCGCTTGTGGACTTGACTGAAGATTTATTGCCTGGGTATGTAGCACACATCCAAGGTAAAGATTCCTCAGAGCAAACAAACATAATGTCAGACCTCATCCATGAAGCCCAGTCTAATCCACTAAAAGGTAAAGCACTAGCTAAGATGCTAGGCAGCATGACTGCCGTGTTAGCAGCGCAGTTTAAACACACTCGGAGACTGCTTTACCTTGCAGCAGGTAAGTTGAAATCGCGCGCGCAACAGGTCGCACAGCTACAGGAAGGAAACAAATCCCTTCATCAAAAACTTGAAACTTCCAAACAATCTTTGGCTCAAGCGGACACACGCATTAACGAGCTGACAACTCAACTTAACACCCCAGATGAGGAAAAGGCAGACTTGGAAAAACGAATCGAGATTTGAAGCAGTCGCTTCAAATGCGAGAGCAACAACAGGTTGCCATACAAGATCGATTTGATGAGGTAAGTCATGTCAATGTTGAATCCAGAGAACTACTTGATAAAGCATTGGTACAAGTAGACGATTTAAAATCTCACAACAGGGTCGATGAACAACGCATGGACGCTGATCAAAGGCAGTTACGGCAGATGCAACACCAACTAACAGAAGCCAAGGAGGAACTGGCTGATGCCTGCCATCGACAGGAAGTGAAGGACGAAGAATTAGCAGCTGCTCAAAGAGATCTCAATATTCTTTTGAGATTAATAGAACCCGACAATCACTTTTCGATGATGCTTTCCTTGAAGAAAGGAAAAAGAGCCACGCCCGAGAAGCTCAACGAGACGCGGATGCGCAGTTTCGTTCACCGTACACTCCAGATCTCTTTGGAACAAACAGAAATCCAGCGACCCCGGCCAGGCCGGCTTCTCCTTTGCAACCTTATTCACCTCCGGGTCCCCAGACTTTACCAGGTCCATCAGACCGCGATTTAGATAAACTCGCTCGCAACTTACCCCGCTTCGAACCCAAACCTGGTGTCTCTCAGGACACCAGAGCGTACTTGAAAGACATCGACTTCTACCTGCGTAAATTTCAAAATGTCACCGTCGATGAAAAGATATACCTGATCAAAGGTACCTCCAATCGCGACGTTAGCAGTTTTATCGAACGCCAGCCAAACTCAGTCAGAACTGACTATGGCCTGCTCTGCCAGGCATTGGAAAAAGAATTCTCCGACAGCTTATCGCTGACCGGCTTAACAGCGGCTATGACGGTAAGACAAGGGAGAAACGAATCACCTAAAGAATTTCACCATCGCCTTCTCAAAGCTTACTTTGGTTCTCGAAATGAACCTGGGATGGAGGAAGACTTGAACTTCAAAACCCTCTTTGTCCAGAACCTCCATCCCACCACGAGTGGTCAACTTGGTGTACTGGCAAACCCACTCACCTCAACCATCCAACACTTGCGTGACCTAGCCTCTCTGGGATTTGAAAAGCAAAAGCAATCCCTAATCAAGCCGGCAGAGCCCAACACCATCCTGAGTCTTAACACTAGACACTTGTCCATGGAGCTAGAAGGAGCCCCCGGCGGTGAACTACATGGTTCACCCAAGCGTCCTCCACACACCTACCGGCGTGTTGAGGAGCAGAGACCGTCTGCACCACAGCGAAACGATCAGAACCACGGGTACTCAAAACGACCTTGGTCTAACAGACTCCAGGGCCACTCCAAGTTCGATCAGAATCGCCAGTATAGATACCAACCAAACCAATGGGAAAATCGCAGGACTTATGACGACCAAGAAAAGGGCCGTTATAAATCACCAGATAATTACCCACAGTACAAACGACATCAGAAACCATCCCACCATGACTTCCCTGAGGAGGATAAAATGAGAGAAGGTAACAAACCAGCTTTCCAGCGGATGAAAAACAACTCCAAAGGTAAGTTTAACAAACCTAAGCTTGCCAGAGAAGACCTGGAATCCCTAAGGAGTCTTCTCCATGACATTCGCGAGGAGAACAGCAAGAAAGCTGATCTTTTCTCCGTGAATCCAACAGCCACTAGACTACTCCACAAAACAACCCCTCCAACCTACCTGAGGAGGTGGTTGGGAAGCTTCAGCTGACTTCCCATGACCCAGAGCCTGTTCCCCTGCAGAACCAGAACCATGCTCCCCAAGGGAATGGAGGTCATGAGTCAAAACAGGGGGGTGAAAAACCTGTTCCCCCCAGCTCAGTCTTGTTGATGCATCTAAACTCCGAGAACAAGTCCCCTAGCGACGACGAATCAGTCATTCAGGGTGAAACACCCCCTCAATTCTTGTGCAACCTCGAGGAAAAAGGAGTTGCTCGTAAATTCTACCTGTCTACGACTCTTGAAAACATGCTTGTTCACGAAGCACTCCTTGACACGGCTGCAGACATCACCCTGATGTCATCAGAGCTTTTCAGCAGGTTGCAAACGATAGCGTGCCGATCAAACAAACACTTGAAACTCCAGAAATGTTCCCTGGATGTTCAGCCGTATGCCCCGTTAGGCACCACATTGACAACAGTGTTGATGGTGCACATAACCATCGGGCCAATGCGTTGTGTTCACCCCGTGTACATCTCTCCTCTTAATGCCATTCCTTTTCTCATCGGCAAAGACCTGCTTAACCGATTCGAGCCGTTAATCGACTTCAAACGCTCAAAGATCTGGTCACAGGTTCGCCAACCTCTGCCTATCTCTTTTCCCCCAAGCGCTGGCGCTCAATGCTACGCACTAGGGACCACAGAGACCGAAACTCGGGTTCAGAATGTTCCACCCGACCAACCAGAAGCAACTGAAGTTGGTGAAATCCCTGAACCATACGTCGTAAAGTCACAGGGCGCCCTCAAGGCCCCACTTTGGACATTCAACCCGGAATCTCTGCCAGACCTCCACCTCTTTTCCCAGCCCTCCCACCCCTACGGTCTGTGCAGTCACTCAGTCTCCGTCGACGGCCGAACCACCGGCAGACCCTGTCACTCCGGATGCTGTCTCTGTGCCGCCTGAGTTCTCTGGCTCTAACCGGGTCTCACTTCAGACTTTGAACCCGGCGGTCCAAGCCATGGACCTCTATCTCTTTGATCCCTTGGCACATGACGTTTTCGATGCTGACTTTGAGTCTATGCTAAACTTGCGACACCTGTTCAAATTGCGCTCTTCCCTGCAGGTGAATACGGGCCTTTTGGTCCATGTTTCCGACGCACTCACTTCTCCTGCGCTCGTGGTGCCTCGAAACCACAGGGGGGTGATGCTAAGGCACGCCCATGATTCACCTGGTGCAGGCCGCACAACTGTTAAAGCAACACTCGCACTGAAACAAGTCGCTTGTTGGCCACAAAAGCAGGAAGACGTGGCGGATTACATCAAAGGCTCTTTAGTCCGTTGCCAATGCCAACCATCAAACCACATAAAATTCACAGGGAAAGCTTACCGGACGTATGCGTCCCAGACAGATCATAGACTGCAGAAAATTTAGAGCACCCTGAGGTGCCAGGTACTAGGGTTATAACACAAGAGGAAAATCATAAACTCTAGTACAAGTTGTGCAGCGAAAGCTGTATTGGATGAAAGTCATTTCAAAGTCAGGTGCCTTGTCTCCAGTCAAGTCCACTGTGTATAAAACTCACCACCATTTTAAACTTGCTCTGCAATAATCACTCACTCAAACCACTTGGGTACAAGTGGGGGTTATCCTATAAATTACAAACACCCATTTGGTTACAAGTGGGGGTTATCCAGTAAATGACAAATACCAAAAGTTCACCATCACTCGATCGGAAGTGAGTGGTACCCAGACGAGAGAAAAACAGTTTATTGGAGGCTTGCTAGCTGCAGCCTCCGTCGTCGGTTCTCTTTTCAGTTTAGGTCTATCTTCTGTCAATGCAAGCGTCTCCTAGGTGAACTACAGGCTGAAATTTCAAAGTACACGATCAGATGGGAAAACAGCCAAACCAGTTAGAAACCTTACAGGGGTTTATCATTCAAAACCATAAGTGCGATAGACACCCTACTCTTGGTCTTGTCGGTTGATTCTGCACACACAACTAGTAATCAGGCTAATGTACGACATGATTCGTGACATCGGATCCTCAGTCGACAGCCTAGCCACGGGTAGGATTTTCCCATATGTTGTCCCAGGAACGTTAGTTCAGGACCTCTTCCACCACTGACAAAGTATTCCAAGCCCCGCCATTTTAGAACTAGTGTCCAATTAGAGGTAGACCTCATAAGTTAGTTTAATTCTAAGTAGGTTAGAAGTTTAATCAACTGAATAGTATTCAGAACCTTTTGTTTTAAACCATATATGTATTTAGAAATTAGATACATCATATATTTTTTCTAACCATTTAGAAGTTATCTATCAATTTTTTTTTTTTTTGTTTAAGACAACAACTCTGATCATAAAGCTATTCTGCCACCTGCCATCCCTGTCTATCACCATCATCGTCTCGACAACGAGGTTCCCTTTACGCACCATCCTCGTTTCAACAACGTAACGATACTCCCTGGACAGCGAGTATCGTTCCGAGTGGGGGATATGTAGCGTGAATGGTGCCTGCTACTTTGAGAAGCATCTTATCTCATCCTGCATCTACTGGGATGAGAAAAACACATTCTTGTGTCCAACAAGATTTGGTCATTTACAGATGGAGGTCTCCAAAGAAAGAACAATTTGTTTGGATAAAGGGCCATAAACTCTTCTATCGACCATCGAGTGTCAGTTTTGACACTGTCCAGGAGGATAATAACTTTTAAAACTGTGGGAAGGGTTTTCTCCCCACTTAAACCAACAAGAACTGATAACTTTTCCTGACTTCAAAGTGATCCATTTGGTCAAAAACACACACACACACACACACTCCCCTGTCCATCTTACATTCCACAGCCTAGGCTTCTTAACCTTTCGGTGACCCAGAGATTCACTCCAGCGGTGAAGCGTCAACCCCACCTAGTTTTCATCTGTGGTAATGTGACCAATAGTTAAATTGTTTAGAAGTCATCATGTGTTAGATTATTGACTTCTTTGTGTATAATCATTAATGGTATTGTAATACGTTTTAATGTTTTATCAGTGATGTTCAATAGATGTAATACCTTAAGTTTAAAGTTGTTAAAAAGGAGTTATAACTTGAACTTAGAATTACATTTTTACAATCTTGATACTAATGTTTGATTAAAACATTAGTGGTTTTATAGTTTTTGATATGTATCTGTCTCGTGCAAAAGAAAGGAAAAATTAGTAAAGAGGGAATTCTGATTTTGCGCGTGTAAAGGTTTTTCAATAATGAATCGATCAGAGAAGGAGAGGGTTTCGACCCCTCCCTCCCAGAGGGGGTTAAAGAAGAGATGACACAGAGTCAGAGGCTGTTGTCTGGAAGAAGTTGAGAAAGTTGTCCGCAGGGAGATGACTCTAGGGAGCTCTCCAGAACTTACATACATACATTTCATTTGTATGTTTATTTTCTACCTCATGTTCATTTTTCTGAGTCAAGTGACTTCTAAAGGACAGCATTTTTAAAGATCTTTTGTTTATCTCGCGTGATTTAAATGCTAAGTGCTTCGCCAGCATTTCCAGTTTTTCCGTGAAATAGATAAATTCTAAAGCTTCAGAAGATAATCCGACTTCAGCTTTTTGATCTCTTTCAACGAGTAATCAGCCAACGGACTTCAACTCCCACATTCAATGTTCTGACGAGAAAGTTGAATGCTCTCCACGCTTTGCTGTTTGGTATCCCGGGCCAGCTGAACCGATCTCATCCAACCCATCCAAGGGGCTTGTCTATCCAGACAACGTGTGAGGAAACGGCCTCTGGACCCACAGAACCAACTGCAGCGATAAGTGAATGTTCCGTGGCTTTATGATCAATAGTTGTTTGTCAGACATATCTTCTAAATTTCCTAATCTTCCAAATTATTAACTGCAACTTTTATAGCTTAGAGAGAATAATCAGACTTTCCCTCACTACTAAAGTTCCAATCAGAATTGCTTCATTGAATTTTCATTTCATTCATTCATTCATTCATTAATTAATTACCAGTGTTAATTAGTCATTTGTATATTCATCACTTCATTTATTCAATTATCACGATTTATGGTAAATAAATGTTTCACTTTATCACTACGTCATGTCTGTGTGTGTATTTCAAAGCAGAACTGTAGATCAATGAATTCAGAACTTATACTTCAGACTTGAGATTGATTAATGATCAATACTTCTATCACAATAGTTTCTGCTTTTCCTATAAAAAGTGGTGGTGCCCCGAATTGAGTATTTCTTTATTTAACGAGTGCAAATCAATAATTACATGTATTAGTAGTTAACGCTACACATTTCTACTCAAGAAACACTCAAAAAGTAGACTGATTTGAAAAAGATGTCATTTCTCCACAAACACATGTATTGCATTGAAAACCTGCCAAAAAAGATGAATATGACATGGAACATAGTTTTTTTCCAATTTCACATGAGAATTGTCCTCCAAGCATCAAATCCTTGAAACCCGTGTTCATCAATAAAGTAGTTTAAAGTGTCTTTCTCTCCCAAAACCACCCAGAAACCAATTTCTACTCAAGAAAAACTCAAAAAGTAGACTGATTTGAAAAAGATGTCATTTCTTCACAAACACATGTATTGCAATGAAAACCTGCAAAATAGGATGAATATGACAGGGAACATACATTTTTCAGATTTCACATAAGAATTACCCTTCAAGCATCGAATCTTCATTCTGAGCTTATTCCATATGAAACTCTAATGTTAAAAAAAAACTAGCTTAAAGTGTCTTTCTCTCCCAATACCACCCAGAAACGCATTTCTACTCAAGAAACACTCAAAAAGTAGACTGATTTGAAAAAGATGTCATTTCTCCACAAACACATGTATTGCATTGAAAACCTGCCAAAAAAGATGAATATGACATGGAACATAGTTTTTTTCCAATTTCACATGAGAATTGTCCTCCAAGCATCAAATCCTTGAAACCCGTGTTCATCAATAAAGTAGTTTAAAGTGTCTTTCTCTCCCAAAACCACCCAGAAACCAATTTCTACTCAAGAAAAACTCAAAAAGTAGACTGATTTGAAAAAGATGTCATTTCTTCACAAACACATGTATTGCAATGAAAACCTGCAAAATAGGATGAATATGACAGGGAACATACATTTTTCAGATTTCACATAAGAATTACCCTTCAAGCATCGTATCTTCATTCTGAGCTTAATTCCATATGAAACTCTAATGTTAAAAAAAAACTAGCTTAAAGTGTCTTTCTCTCCCAATACCACCTAGAAACGCATTTCTACTCAGAAACACTCAAAAGTAGACAGATTTGAAAAAGATGTCATATCTTCACAAACACATGTATTGCATTGAAAACTTGCAAAAAAGGATGACTATGACGGGAACATAAATTTTTTCGGATTTCACATAGAATTGTTCTCCAAGCATCAACTCTTAATTCTGAGCTTAATTTCATGCTAAACTCTGCTATTCATCAAATACTAGCTTAAAGTATCTTTCTCTCCCAAATACCACCCAGAAACGCATTTCTACTCAAGAAACACTCAAAAAGTAGACTGATTTGAAAAAGATGTCATTTCTTCACGAATACATGTATTGCATTGAAAACTTGCAAAATAGGATGAATATGACAGGGAACATCATTCTTTTTCAGATTTCACATAAGAATTACCCTTCAAGCATCGAATCTTCATTCTGAGCTTATTCCATATGAAACTCTAATGTTAAAAAAAAACTAGCTTAAAGTGTCTTTCTTTCCCAATACCACCGAGAAACGCATTTCTACTCAAGAAACACTCAAAAAGTAAACTGATTTGAAAAAAATGTCATTTCTTCACAAACACATATGTATTGCATTGAAAACCTGCAAAATAGGATGAATATGACAGGGAACATACATTTTTCAGATTTCACATAAGAATTGTCCTCCAAGCATCAAATCTTTATTCTGAGCTTCATTTCATTGTGAAACTCTGCTATTCATCAAATACTAGCTTAAAGGATCTTTCTCTCCCAATACCACCCAGAAACGCATTTCTACTCAAGAAACACTCAAAAAGTAGACTGATTTGAAAAAGATGTCATTCTCCACAAACACATGTATTGCATTGAAAACCTGCCAAAAAAGATGAATATGACATGGAACATAGTTTTTTTCCAATTTCACATGAGAATTGTCCTCCAAGCATCAAATCCTTGAAACCCGTGTTCATCAATAAAGTAGTTTAAAGTGTCTTTCTCTCCCAAAACCACCCAGAAACCAATTTCTACTCAAGAAAAACTCAAAAAGTAGACTGATTTGAAAAAGATGTCATTTCTTCACAAACACATGTATTGCAATGAAAACCTGCAAAATAGGATGAATATGACAGGGAACATACATTTTTCAGATTTCACATAAGAATTACCCTTCAAGCATCGTATCTTCATTCTGAGCTTAATTCCATATGAAACTCTAATGTTAAAAAAAAACTAGCTTAAAGTGTCTTTCTCTCCCAATACCACCTAGAAACGCATTTCTACTCAGAAACACTCAAAAGTAGACAGATTTGAAAAAGATGTCATATCTTCACAAACACATGTATTGCATTGAAAACTTGCAAAAAAGGATGACTATGACGGGAACATAAATTTTTTCGGATTTCACATAGAATTGTTCTCCAAGCATCAACTCTTAATTCTGAGCTTAATTTCATGCTAAACTCTGCTATTCATCAAATACTAGCTTAAAGTATCTTTCTCTCCCAAATACCACCCAGAAACGCATTTCTACTCAAGAAACACTCAAAAAGTAGACTGATTTGAAAAAGATGTCATTTCTTCACGAATACATGTATTGCATTGAAAACTTGCAAAATAGGATGAATATGACAGGGAACATCATTCTTTTTCAGATTTCACATAAGAATTACCCTTCAAGCATCGTATCTTCATTCTGAGCTTAATTCCATATGAAACTCTAATGTTAAAAAAAAACTAGCTTAAAGTGTCTTTCTCTCCCAATACCACCTAGAAACGCATTTCTACTCAGAAACACTCAAAAGTAGACAGATTTGAAAAAGATGTCATATCTTCACAAACACATGTATTGCATTGAAAACTTGCAAAAAAGGATGACTATGACGGGAACATAAATTTTTTCGGATTTCACATAGAATTGTTCTCCAAGCATCAACTCTTAATTCTGAGCTTAATTTCATGCTAAACTCTGCTATTCATCAAATACTAGCTTAAAGTATCTTTCTCTCCCAAATACCACCCAGAAACGCATTTCTACTCAAGAAACACTCAAAAAGTAGACTGATTTGAAAAAGATGTCATTTCTTCACGAATACATGTATTGCATTGAAAACTTGCAAAATAGGATGAATATGACAGGGAACATCATTCTTTTTCAGATTTCACATAAGAATTACCCTTCAAGCATCGAATCTTCATTCTGAGCTTATTCCATATGAAACTCTAATGTTAAAAAAAAACTAGCTTAAAGTGTCTTTCTTTCCCAATACCACCGAGAAACGCATTTCTACTCAAGAAACACTCAAAAAGTAAACTGATTTGAAAAAAATGTCATTTCTTCACAAACACATATGTATTGCATTGAAAACCTGCAAAATAGGATGAATATGACAGGGAACATACATTTTTCAGATTTCACATAAGAATTGTCCTCCAAGCATCAAATCTTTATTCTGAGCTTCATTTCATTGTGAAACTCTGCTATTCATCAAATACTAGCTTAAAGGATCTTTCTCTCCCAATACCACCCAGAAACGCATTTCTACTCAAGAAACACTCAAAAAGTAGACTGATTTGAAAAAGATGTCATTTCTCCACAAACACATGTATTGCATTGAAAACCTGCCAAAAAAGATGAATATGACATGGAACATAGTTTTTTTCCAATTTCACATGAGAATTGTCCTCCAAGCATCAAATCCTTGAAACCCGTGTTCATCAATAAAGTAGTTTAAAGTGTCTTTCTCTCCCAAAACCACCCAGAAACCAATTTCTACTCAAGAAAAACTCAAAAAGTAGACTGATTTGAAAAAGATGTCATTTCTTCACAAACACATGTATTGCAATGAAAACCTGCAAAATAGGATGAATATGACAGGGAACATACATTTTTCAGATTTCACATAAGAATTACCCTTCAAGCATCGTATCTTCATTCTGAGCTTAATTCCATATGAAACTCTAATGTTAAAAAAAAACTAGCTTAAAGTGTCTTTCTTTCCCAATACCACCGAGAAACGCATTTCTACTCAAGAAACACTCAAAAAGTAAACTGATTTGAAAAAAATGTCATTTCTTCACAAACACAAATGTATTGCATTGAAAACCTGCAAAATAGGATGAATATGACAGGGAAAATACATTTTTCAGATTTCACATAAGAATTGTCCTCCAAGCATCAAATCTTTATTCTGAGCTTCATTTCATTGTGAAACTCTGCTATTCATCAAATACTAGCTTAAAGGATCTTTCTCTCCCAATACCACCCAGAAACGCATTTCTACTCAAGAAACACTCAAAAAGTAGACTGATTTGAAAAAGATGTATTCTCCACAAACACATGTATTGCATTGAAAACCTGCCAAAAAAGATGAATATGACATGGAACATAGTTTTTTTCCAATTTCACATGAGAATTGTCCTCCAAGCATCAAATCCTTGAAACCCGTGTTCATCAATAAAGTAGTTTAAAGTGTCTTTCTCTCCCAAAACCACCCAGAAACCAATTTCTACTCAAGAAAAACTCAAAAAGTAGACTGATTTGAAAAAGATGTCATTTCTTCACAAACACATGTATTGCAATGAAAACCTGCAAAATAGGATGAATATGACAGGGAACATACATTTTTCAGATTTCACATAAGAATTACCCTTCAAGCATCGTATCTTCATTCTGAGCTTAATTCCATATGAAACTCTAATGTTAAAAAAAAACTAGCTTAAAGTGTCTTTCTCTCCCAATACCACCTAGAAACGCATTTCTACTCAGAAACACTCAAAAGTAGACAGATTTGAAAAAGATGTCATATCTTCACAAACACATGTATTGCATTGAAAACTTGCAAAAAAGGATGACTATGACGGGAACATAAATTTTTTCGGATTTCACATAGAATTGTTCTCCAAGCATCAACTCTTAATTCTGAGCTTAATTTCATGCTAAACTCTGCTATTCATCAAATACTAGCTTAAAGTATCTTTCTCTCCCAAATACCACCCAGAAACGCATTTCTACTCAAGAAACACTCAAAAAGTAGACTGATTTGAAAAAGATGTCATTTCTTCACGAATACATGTATTGCATTGAAAACTTGCAAAATAGGATGAATATGACAGGGAACATCATTCTTTTTCAGATTTCACATAAGAATTACCCTTCAAGCATCGAATCTTCATTCTGAGCTTATTCCATATGAAACTCTAATGTTAAAAAAAAACTAGCTTAAAGTGTCTTTCTTTCCCAATACCACCGAGAAACGCATTTCTACTCAAGAAACACTCAAAAAGTAAACTGATTTGAAAAAAATGTCATTTCTTCACAAACACATATGTATTGCATTGAAAACCTGCAAAATAGGATGAATATGACAGGGAACATACATTTTTCAGATTTCACATAAGAATTGTCCTCCAAGCATCAAATCTTTATTCTGAGCTTCATTTCATTGTGAAACTCTGCTATTCATCAAATACTAGCTTAAAGGATCTTTCTCTCCCAATACCACCCAGAAACGCATTTCTACTCAAGAAACACTCAAAAAGTAGACTGATTTGAAAAAGATGTATTCTCCACAAACACATGTATTGCATTGAAAACCTGCCAAAAAAGATGAATATGACATGGAACATAGTTTTTTTCCAATTTCACATGAGAATTGTCCTCCAAGCATCAAATCCTTGAAACCCGTGTTCATCAATAAAGTAGTTTAAAGTGTCTTTCTCTCCCAAAACCACCCAGAAACCAATTTCTACTCAAGAAAAACTCAAAAAGTAGACTGATTTGAAAAAGATGTCATTTCTTCACAAACACATGTATTGCAATGAAAACCTGCAAAATAGGATGAATATGACAGGGAACATACATTTTTCAGATTTCACATAAGAATTACCCTTCAAGCATCGTATCTTCATTCTGAGCTTAATTCCATATGAAACTCTAATGTTAAAAAAAAACTAGCTTAAAGTGTCTTTCTCTCCCAATACCACCTAGAAACGCATTTCTACTCAGAAACACTCAAAAGTAGACAGATTTGAAAAAGATGTCATATCTTCACAAACACATGTATTGCATTGAAAACTTGCAAAAAAGGATGACTATGACGGGAACATAAATTTTTTCGGATTTCACATAGAATTGTTCTCCAAGCATCAACTCTTAATTCTGAGCTTAATTTCATGCTAAACTCTGCTATTCATCAAATACTAGCTTAAAGTATCTTTCTCTCCCAAATACCACCCAGAAACGCATTTCTACTCAAGAAACACTCAAAAAGTAGACTGATTTGAAAAAGATGTCATTTCTTCACGAATACATGTATTGCATTGAAAACTTGCAAAATAGGATGAATATGACAGGGAACATCATTCTTTTTCAGATTTCACATAAGAATTACCCTTCAAGCATCGAATCTTCATTCTGAGCTTATTCCATATGAAACTCTAATGTTAAAAAAAAACTAGCTTAAAGTGTCTTTCTTTCCCAATACCACCGAGAAACGCATTTCTACTCAAGAAACACTCAAAAAGTAAACTGATTTGAAAAAAATGTCATTTCTTCACAAACACATATGTATTGCATTGAAAACCTGCAAAATAGGATGAATATGACAGGGAACATACATTTTTCAGATTTCACATAAGAATTGTCCTCCAAGCATCAAATCTTTATTCTGAGCTTCATTTCATTGTGAAACTCTGCTATTCATCAAATACTAGCTTAAAGGATCTTTCTCTCCCAATACCACCCAGAAACGCATTTCTACTCAAGAAACACTCAAAAAGTAGACTGATTTGAAAAAGATGTATTCTCCACAAACACATGTATTGCATTGAAAACCTGCCAAAAAAGATGAATATGACATGGAACATAGTTTTTTTCCAATTTCACATGAGAATTGTCCTCCAAGCATCAAATCCTTGAAACCCGTGTTCATCAATAAAGTAGTTTAAAGTGTCTTTCTCTCCCAAAACCACCCAGAAACCAATTTCTACTCAAGAAAAACTCAAAAAGTAGACTGATTTGAAAAAGATGTCATTTCTTCACAAACACATGTATTGCAATGAAAACCTGCAAAATAGGATGAATATGACAGGGAACATACATTTTTCAGATTTCACATAAGAATTACCCTTCAAGCATCGTATCTTCATTCTGAGCTTAATTCCATATGAAACTCTAATGTTAAAAAAAAACTAGCTTAAAGTGTCTTTCTCTCCCAATACCACCGAGAAACGCATTTCTACTCAAGAAACACTCAAAAAGTAAACTGATTTGAAAAAAATGTCATTTCTTCACAAACACATATGTATTGCATTGAAAACCTGCAAAATAGGATGAATATGACAGGGAACATACATTTTTCAGATTTCACATAAGAATTGTCCTCCAAGCATCAAATCTTTATTCTGAGCTTCATTTCATTGTGAAACTCTGCTATTCATCAAATACTAGCTTAAAGGATCTTTCTCTCCCAATACCACCCAGAAACGCATTTCTACTCAAGAAACACTCAAAAAGTAGACTGATTTGAAAAAGATGTAATTTCTCCACAAACACATGTATTGCATTGAAAACCTGCCAAAAAAGATGAATATGACATGGAACATAGTTTTTTTCCAATTTCACATGAGAATTGTCCTCCAAGCATCAAATCCTTGAAACCCGTGTTCATCAATAAAGTAGTTTAAAGTGTCTTTCTCTCCCAAAACCACCCAGAAACCAATTTCTACTCAAGAAAAACTCAAAAAGTAGACTGATTTGAAAAAGATGTCATTTCTTCACAAACACATGTATTGCAATGAAAACCTGCAAAATAGGATGAATATGACAGGGAACATACATTTTTCAGATTTCACATAAGAATTACCCTTCAAGCATCGTATCTTCATTCTGAGCTTAATTCCATATGAAACTCTAATGTTAAAAAAAAACTAGCTTAAAGTGTCTTTCTCTCCCAATACCACCTAGAAACGCATTTCTACTCAGAAACACTCAAAAGTAGACAGATTTGAAAAAGATGTCATATCTTCACAAACACATGTATTGCATTGAAAACTTGCAAAAAAGGATGACTATGACGGGAACATAAATTTTTTCGGATTTCACATAGAATTGTTCTCCAAGCATCAACTCTTAATTCTGAGCTTAATTTCATGCTAAACTCTGCTATTCATCAAATACTAGCTTAAAGTATCTTTCTCTCCCAAATACCACCCAGAAACGCATTTCTACTCAAGAAACACTCAAAAAGTAGACTGATTTGAAAAAGATGTCATTTCTTCACGAATACATGTATTGCATTGAAAACTTGCAAAATAGGATGAATATGACAGGGAACATCATTCTTTTTCAGATTTCACATAAGAATTACCCTTCAAGCATCGAATCTTCATTCTGAGCTTATTCCATATGAAACTCTAATGTTAAAAAAAAACTAGCTTAAAGTGTCTTTCTTTCCCAATACCACCGAGAAACGCATTTCTACTCAAGAAACACTCAAAAAGTAAACTGATTTGAAAAAAATGTCATTTCTTCACAAACACATATGTATTGCATTGAAAACCTGCAAAATAGGATGAATATGACAGGGAACATACATTTTTCAGATTTCACATAAGAATTGTCCTCCAAGCATCAAATCTTTATTCTGAGCTTCATTTCATTGTGAAACTCTGCTATTCATCAAATACTAGCTTAAAGGATCTTTCTCTCCCAATACCACCCAGAAACGCATTTCTACTCAAGAAACACTCAAAAAGTAGACTGATTTGAAAAAGATGTCATTTCTTCACAAACACATGTATTGCATTGAAAACCTGCCAAAAAAGATGAATATGACATGGAACATAGTTTTTTTCCAATTTCACATGAGAATTGTCCTCCAAGCATCAAATCCTTGAAACCCGTGTTCATCAATAAAGTAGTTTAAAGTGTCTTTCTCTCCCAAAACCACCCAGAAACCAATTTCTACTCAAGAAAAACTCAAAAAGTAGACTGATTTGAAAAAGATGTCATTTCTTCACAAACACATGTATTGCAATGAAAACCTGCAAAATAGGATGAATATGACAGGGAACATACATTTTTCAGATTTCACATAAGAATTACCCTTCAAGCATCGTATCTTCATTCTGAGCTTAATTCCATATGAAACTCTAATGTTAAAAAAAAACTAGCTTAAAGTGTCTTTCTCTCCCAATACCACCTAGAAACGCATTTCTACTCAAGAAACACTCAAAAAGTAGACTGATTTGAAAAAGATGTCATTTCTTCACAAACACATGTATTGCATTGAAAACTTGCAAAATAGGATGAATATGACAGGGAACATCATTCTTTTTCAGATTTCACATAAGAATTACCCTTCAAGCATCGAATCTTCATTCTGAGCTTATTCCATATGAAACTCTAATGTTAAAAAAAACTAGCTTAAAGTGTCTTTCTTTCCCAATACCACCGAGAAACGCATTTCTACTCAAGAAACACTCAAAAAGTAAACTGATTTGAAAAAAATGTCATTTCTTCACAAACACATATGTATTGCATTGAAAACCTGCAAAATAGGATGAATATGACAGGGAACATACATTTTTCAGATTTCACATAAGAATTGTCCTCCAAGCATCAAATCTTTATTCTGAGCTTCATTTCATTGTGAAACTCTGCTATTCATCAAATACTAGCTTAAAGGATCTTTCTCTCCCAATACCACCCAGAAACGCATTTCTACTCAAGAAACACTCAAAAAGTAGACTGATTTGAAAAAGATGTCATTTCTCCACAAACACATGTATTGCATTGAAAACCTGCCAAAAAAGATGAATATGACATGGAACATAGTTTTTTTCCAATTTCACATGAGAATTGTCCTCCAAGCATCAAATCCTTGAAACCCGTGTCATCAATAAAGTAGTTTAAAGTGTCTTTCTCTCCCAAAACCACCCAGAAACCAATTTCTACTCAAGAAAAACTCAAAAGTAGACTGATTTGAAAAGATGTCATTTCTTCACAAACACATGTATTGCAATGAAAACCTGCAAAATAGGATGAATATGACAGGGAACATACTATTTCAGATTTCACATAAGACTTACCCTTCAAGCATCGTATCTTCATTCTGAGCTTAATTCCATATGAAACTCTAATGTTAAAAAAAACTAGCTTAAAGTGTCTTTCTCTCCCAATACCACCGAGAAACGCATTTCTACTCAAGAAACACTCAAAAGTAGACAGATTTGAAAAAAGATGTCATATTTTCACAAACACATGTATTGCATTGAAAACTTGCAAAATAGGATGAATATGACAGGGAACATCATTCTTTTCAGATTTCACATAAGAATTACCCTTCAAGCATCGAATCTTCATTCTGAGCTTATTCCATATGAAACTCTAATGTTAAAAAAAACTAGCTTAAAGTGTCTTTCTTTCCCAATACCACCGAGAAACGCATTTCTACTCAAGAAACACTCAAAAAGTAAACTGATTTGAAAAAATGTCATTTCTTCACAAACACAATGTATTGCATTGAAAACTGCAAAATAGGATGAATATGACAGGGAACATACATTTTTCAGATTCACATAAGGAATTGTCCTCCAAGCATCAATCTTTATTCTGAGCTTCATTTCATTGTGAAACTCTGCTATTCATCAAATACTAGCTTAAGGATCTTTCTCTCCCAATACCACCCAGAAACGCATTTCTACTCAAGAAACACTCAAAAAGTAGACTGATATTGAAAAAGATGTCATTTCTCACAAACACATGTATTGCATTGAAAACCTGCAAAAAAGATGAATATGACATGGAACATAGTTTTTTTCCAATTTCACATGAGAATTGCCTCCAAGCATGAAATCCTTGAAACCCGTGTTCATCAATAAAGTAGTTTACAGTGTCTTTCTCTCCCAAAACCACCAAGAAACCAATTTCTACTCAAGAAAAACTCAAAAAGTAGACTGATTTGAAAAAGATGTCATTTCTTCACAAACACATATGTATTGCATTGAAAACCTGCAAAATAGGATGAATATGACAGGGAACATAAATTTTTCAGATTTCACATAAGAATTGTCTCCAAGCATCAAATCTTAATTCTGAGCTTAATTCATATGAAACTCTAATGTTAAAAAAAAACTAGCTTAAAGTGTCTTTCTCTCCCAATACCACCCAGAAACGCATTTCTACTCAAGAAACACTCAAAAAGTAGACTGATTTGAAAAAGATGTCATTTCTTCACGAATACATGTATTGCATTGAAAACTTGCAAAATAGGATGAATATGACAGGGAACATCATTCTTTTTCAGATTTCACATAAGAATTACCCTTCAAGCATCGAATCTTCATTCTGAGCTTATTCCATATGAAACTCTAATGTTAAAAAAAAACTAGCTTAAAGTGTCTTTCTTTCCCAATACCACCGAGAAACGCATTTCTACTCAAGAAACACTCAAAAAGTAAACTGATTTGAAAAAAATGTCATTTCTTCACAAACACATATGTATTGCATTGAAAACCTGCAAAATAGGATGAATATGACAGGGAACATACATTTTTCAGATTTCACATAAGAATTGTCCTCCAAACATCAAATCTTTATTCTGAGCTTCATTTCATTGTGAAACTCTGCTATTCATCAAATACTAGCTTAAAGGATCTTTCTCTCCCAATACCACCCAGAAACGCATTTCTACTCAAGAAACACTCAAAAAGTAGACTGATTTGAAAAAGATGTCATTCTCCACAAACACATGTATTGCATTGAAAACCTGCCAAAAAAGATGAATATGACATGGAACATAGTTTTTTTCCAATTTCACATGAGAATTGTCCTCCAAGCATCAAATCCTTGAAACCCGTGTTCATCAATAAAGTAGTTTAAAGTGTCTTTCTCTCCCAAAACCACCCAGAAACCAATTTCTACTCAAGAAAAACTCAAAAAGTAGACTGATTTGAAAAAGATGTCATTTCTTCACAAACACATGTATTGCAATGAAAACCTGCAAAATAGGATGAATATGACAGGGAACATACATTTTTCAGATTTCACATAAGAATTACCCTTCAAGCATCGTATCTTCATTCTGAGCTTAATTCCATATGAAACTCTAATGTTAAAAAAAAACTAGCTTAAAGTGTCTTTCTCTCCCAATACCACCTAGAAACGCATTTCTACTCAGAAACACTCAAAAGTAGACAGATTTGAAAAAGATGTCATATCTTCACAAACACATGTATTGCATTGAAAACTTGCAAAAAAGGATGACTATGACGGGAACATAAATTTTTTCGGATTTCACATAGAATTGTTCTCCAAGCATCAACTCTTAATTCTGAGCTTAATTTCATGCTAAACTCTGCTATTCATCAAATACTAGCTTAAAGTATCTTTCTCTCCCAAATACCACCCAGAAACGCATTTCTACTCAAGAAACACTCAAAAAGTAGACTGATTTGAAAAAGATGTCATTTCTTCACGAATACATGTATTGCATTGAAAACTTGCAAAATAGGATGAATATGACAGGGAACATCATTCTTTTTCAGATTTCACATAAGAATTACCCTTCAAGCATCGAATCTTCATTCTGAGCTTATTCCATATGAAACTCTAATGTTAAAAAAAAACTAGCTTAAAGTGTCTTTCTTTCCCAATACCACCGAGAAACGCATTTCTACTCAAGAAACACTCAAAAAGTAAACTGATTTGAAAAAAATGTCATTTCTTCACAAACACATATGTATTGCATTGAAAACCTGCAAAATAGGATGAATATGACAGGGAACATACATTTTTCAGATTTCACATAAGAATTGTCCTCCAAGCATCAAATCTTTATTCTGAGCTTCATTTCATTGTGAAACTCTGCTATTCATCAAATACTAGCTTAAAGGATCTTTCTCTCCCAATACCACCCAGAAACGCATTTCTACTCAAGAAACACTCAAAAAGTAGACTGATTTGAAAAAGATGTCATTTCTCCACAAACACATGTATTGCATTGAAAACCTGCCAAAAAAGATGAATATGACATGGAACATAGTTTTTTTCCAATTTCACATGAGAATTGTCCTCCAAGCATCAAATCCTTGAAACCCGTGTTCATCAATAAAGTAGTTTAAAGTGTCTTTCTCTCCCAAAACCACCCAGAAACCAATTTCTACTCAAGAAAAACTCAAAAAGTAGACTGATTTGAAAAAGATGTCATTTCTTCACAAACACATGTATTGCAATGAAAACCTGCAAAATAGGATGAATATGACAGGGAACATAAATTTTTCAGATTTCACATAAGAATTACCCTTCAAGCATCGTATCTTCATTCTGAGCTTAATTCCATATGAAACTCTAATGTTAAAAAAAAACTAGCTTAAAGTGTCTTTCTCTCCCAATACCACCTAGAAACGCATTTCTACTCAGAAACACTCAAAAGTAGACTGATTTGAAAAAGATGTCATATCTTCACAAACACATGTATTGCATTGAAAACTTGCAAAAAAGGATGACTATGACGGGAACATAAATTTTTTCGGATTTCACATAGAATTGTTCTCCAAGCATCAACTCTTAATTCTGAGCTTAATTTCATGCTAAACTCTGCTATTCATCAAATACTAGCTTAAAGTATCTTTCTCTCCCAAATACCACCCAGAAACGCATTTCTACTCAAGAAACACTCAAAAAGTAGACTGATTTGAAAAAGATGTCATTTCTTCACAAACACATATGTATTGCATTGAAAACCTGCAAAATAGGATGAATATGACAGGGAACATACATTTTTCAGATTTCACATAGAATTGTCTCCAAGCATCAAATCTTTATTCTGAGCTTCATTTCATTGTGAAACTCTGCTATTCATCAAATACTAGCTTAAAGGATCTTTCTCTCCCAATACCACCCAGAAACGCATTTCTACTCAAGAAACACTCAAAAAGTAGACTGATTTGAAAAAGATGTCATATCTTCACAAACACATGTATTGCAATGAAAACCTGCAAAAAAGGATGACTATGACGGGAACATACATTTTTTCAGATTTCACATGAGAATTGTCCTCAAGCATCAAATCCTTAAATCTGCGCTTGTTCATCTAAAAAAAAAACTAGCTTAAAGTGTCTTTCTCTCCCAAAACCACCCAGAAACCAATTTCTACTCAAGAAAAACTCAAAAAGTAGACTGATTTGAAAAAGATGTCATATCTTCACAAACACATGTATTGCATTGAAAACTTGCAAAAAAGGATGACTATGACGGGAACATAAATTTTTTCGGATTTCACATAGAATTGTTCTCCAAGCATCAACTCTTAATTCTGAGCTTAATTTCATGCTAAACTCTGCTATTCATCAAATACTAGCTTAAAGTATCTTTCTCTCCCAAATACCACCCAGAAACGCATTTCTACTCAAGAAACACTCAAAAAGTAGACTGATTTGAAAAAGATGTCATTTCTTCACGAATACATGTATTGCATTGAAAACTTGCAAAATAGGATGAATATGACAGGGAACATCATTCTTTTTCAGATTTCACATAAGAATTACCCTTCAAGCATCGAATCTTCATTCTGAGCTTATTCCATATGAAACTCTAATGTTAAAAAAAAACTAGCTTAAAGTGTCTTTCTTTCCCAATACCACCGAGAAACGCATTTCTACTCAAGAAACACTCCAAAAGTAAACTGATTTGAAAAAAATGTCATTTCTTCACAAACACATATGTATTGCATTGAAAACCTGCAAAATAGGATGAATATGACAGGGAACATAAATTTTTCAGATTTCACATAAGAATTGTCCTCCAAGCATCAAATCTTTATTCTGAGCTTCATTTCATTGTGAAACTCTGCTATTCATCAAATACTAGCTTAAAGGATCTTTCTCTCCCAATACCACCCAGAAACGCATTTCTACTCAAGAAACACTCAAAAAGTAGACTGATTTGAAAAAGATGTCATTTCTCCACAAACACATGTATTGCATTGAAAACCTGCCAAAAAAGATGAATATGACATGGAACATAGTTTTTTTCCAATTTCACATGAGAATTGTCCTCCAAGCATCAAATCCTTGAAACCCGTGTTCATCAATAAAGTAGTTTAAAGTGTCTTTCTCTCCCAAAACCACCCAGAAACCAATTTCTACTCAAGAAAAACTCAAAAAGTAGACTGATTTGAAAAAGATGTCATTTCTTCACAAACACATGTATTGCAATGAAAACCTGCAAAATAGGATGAATATGACAGGGAACATAAATTTTTCAGATTTCACATAAGAATTACCCTTCAAGCATCGTATCTTCATTCTGAGCTTAATTCCATATGAAACTCTAATGTTAAAAAAAAACTAGCTTAAAGTGTCTTTCTCTCCCAATACCACCTAGAAACGCATTTCTACTCAGAAACACTCAAAAGTAGACTGATTTGAAAAAGATGTCATTTCTTCACAAACACATGTATTGCATTGAAAACCTGCAAAATAGGATGAATATGACGGGAACATAAATTTTTTCGGATTTCACATAGAATTGTTCTCCAAGCATCAACTCTTAATTCTGAGCTTAATTTCATGCTAAACTCTGCTATTCATCAAATACTAGCTTAAAGGATCTTTCTCTCCCAATACCACCCAGAAACGCATTTCTACTCAAGAAACACTCAAAAAGTAGACTGATTTGAAAAAGATGTCATTTCTTCACAAACACATGTATTGCATTGAAAACCTGCAAAATAGGATGAATATGACAGGGAACATACATTTTTCAGATTTCACATAAGAATTACCCTTCAAGCATCGTATCTTCATTCTGAGCTTAATTCCATATGAAACTCTAATGTTAAAAAAAAACTAGCTTAAAGTGTCTTTCTCTCCCAATACCACCTAGAAACGCATTTCTACTCAGAAACACTCAAAAGTAGACAGATTTGAAAAAGATGTCATATCTTCACAAACACATGTATTGCATTGAAAACTTGCAAAAAAGGATGACTATGACGGGAACATAAATTTTTTCGGATTTCACATAGAATTGTTCTCCAAGCATCAACTCTTAATTCTGAGCTTAATTTCATGCTAAACTCTGCTATTCATCAAATACTAGCTTAAAGTATCTTTCTCTCCCAAATACCACCCAGAAACGCATTTCTACTCAAGAAACACTCAAAAAGTAGACTGATTTGAAAAAGATGTCATTTCTTCACGAATACATGTATTGCATTGAAAACTTGCAAAATAGGATGAATATGACAGGGAACATCATTCTTTTTCAGATTTCACATAAGAATTACCCTTCAAGCATCGAATCTTCATTCTGAGCTTATTCCATATGAAACTCTAATGTTAAAAAAAAACTAGCTTAAAGTGTCTTTCTTTCCCAATACCACCGAGAAACGCATTTCTACTCAAGAAACACTCAAAAAGTAAACTGATTTGAAAAAAATGTCATTTCTTCACAAACACATATGTATTGCATTGAAAACCTGCAAAATAGGATGAATATGACAGGGAACATACATTTTTCAGATTTCACATAAGAATTGTCCTCCAAGCATCAAATCTTTATTCTGAGCTTCATTTCATTGTGAAACTCTGCTATTCATCAAATACTAGCTTAAAGGATCTTTCTCTCCCAATACCACCCAGAAACGCATTTCTACTCAAGAAACACTCAAAAAGTAGACTGATTTGAAAAAGATGTCATTTCTCCACAAACACATGTATTGCATTGAAAACCTGCCAAAAAAGATGAATATGACATGGAACATAGTTTTTTTCCAATTTCACATGAGAATTGTCCTCCAAGCATCAAATCCTTGAAACCCGTGTTCATCAATAAAGTAGTTTAAAGTGTCTTTCTCTCCCAAAACCACCCAGAAACCAATTTCTACTCAAGAAAAACTCAAAAAGTAGACTGATTTGAAAAAGATGTCATTTCTTCACAAACACATGTATTGCAATGAAAACCTGCAAAATAGGATGAATATGACAGGGAACATACATTTTTCAGATTTCACATAAGAATTACCCTTCAAGCATCGTATCTTCATTCTGAGCTTAATTCCATATGAAACTCTAATGTTAAAAAAAAACTAGCTTAAAGTGTCTTTCTCTCCCAATACCACCTAGAAACGCATTTCTACTCAGAAACACTCAAAAGTAGACAGATTTGAAAAAGATGTCATATCTTCACAAACACATGTATTGCATTGAAAACTTGCAAAAAAGGATGACTATGACGGGAACATAAATTTTTTCGGATTTCACATAGAATTGTTCTCCAAGCATCAACTCTTAATTCTGAGCTTAATTTCATGCTAAACTCTGCTATTCATCAAATACTAGCTTAAAGTATCTTTCTCTCCCAAATACCACCCAGAAACGCATTTCTACTCAAGAAACACTCAAAAAGTAGACTGATTTGAAAAAGATGTCATTTCTTCACGAATACATGTATTGCATTGAAAACTTGCAAAATAGGATGAATATGACAGGGAACATCATTCTTTTTCAGATTTCACATAAGAATTACCCTTCAAGCATCGAATCTTCATTCTGAGCTTATTCCATATGAAACTCTAATGTTAAAAAAAAACTAGCTTAAAGTGTCTTTCTTTCCCAATACCACCGAGAAACGCATTTCTACTCAAGAAACACTCAAAAAGTAAACTGATTTGAAAAAAATGTCATTTCTTCACAAACACATATGTATTGCATTGAAAACCTGCAAAATAGGATGAATATGACAGGGAACATACATTTTTCAGATTTCACATAAGAATTGTCCTCCAAGCATCAAATCTTTATTCTGAGCTTCATTTCATTGTGAAACTCTGCTATTCATCAAATACTAGCTTAAAGGATCTTTCTCTCCCAATACCACCCAGAAACGCATTTCTACTCAAGAAACACTCAAAAAGTAGACTGATTTGAAAAAGATGTCATTCTCCACAAACACATGTATTGCATTGAAAACCTGCCAAAAAAGATGAATATGACATGGAACATAGTTTTTTTCCAATTTCACATGAGAATTGTCCTCCAAGCATCAAATCCTTGAAACCCGTGTTCATCAATAAAGTAGTTTAAAGTGTCTTTCTCTCCCAAAACCACCAAGAAACCAATTTCTACTCAAGAAAAACTCAAAAAGTAGACTGATTTGAAAAAGATGTCATTTCTTCACAAACACATGTATTGCAATGAAAACCTGCAAAATAGGATGAATATGACAGGGAACATACATTTTTCAGATTTCACATAAGAATTATCCTCCAAGCATCGACTAATCCTTGAAACCCGTGTTCATCAATAAAGTAGTTTAAAGTGTCTTTCTCTCCCAATACCACCTAGAAACGCATTTCTACTCAAGAAAAACTCAAAAGTAGACTGATTTGAAAAAGATGTCATTTCTTCACAAACACATGTATTGCAATGAAAACTTGCAAAATAGGATGAATATGACAGGGAACATAAATTTTTCAGGATTTCACATAAGAATTGTCCTCAAGCATCGTATCTTAATTCTGAGCTTATTTCCATTTGAAACTCTGCTATTCATCAAATACTAGCTTAAAGTATCTTTCTCTCCCAATACCACCCGAGAAACGCATTTCTACTCAAGAAACACTCAAAAGTAGACTGATTTGAAAAAGATGTCATTTCTTCACGAATACATGTATTGCATTGAAAACTTGCAAAATAGGATGAATATGACAGGGAACATCATTCTTTTCAGATTTCACATAGAATTACCCTTCAAGCATCGAATCTTCATTCTGAGCTTATTCCATATGAAACTCTAATGTTAAAAAAAAACTAGCTTAAAGTGTCTTTCTTTCCCAATACCACCGAGAAACGCATTTCTACTCAAGAAACACTCAAAAAGTAAACTGATTTGAAAAAAATGTCATTTCTTCACAAACACATATGTATTGCATTGAAAACCTGCAAAATAGGATGAATATGACAGGGAACATACATTTTTCAGATTTCACATAAGAATTGTCCTCCAAGCATCAAATCTTTATTCTGAGCTTCATTTCATTGTGAAACTCTGCTATTCATCAAATACTAGCTTAAAGGATCTTTCTCTCCCAATACCACCCAGAAACGCATTTCTACTCAAGAAACACTCAAAAAGTAGACTGATTTGAAAAAGATGTCATTTCTCCACAAACACATGTATTGCATTGAAAACCTGCCAAAAAAGATGAATATGACATGGAACATAGTTTTTTTCCAATTTCACATGAGAATTGTCCTCCAAGCATCAAATCCTTGAAACCCGTGTTCATCAATAAAGTAGTTTAAAGTGTCTTTCTCTCCCAAAACCACCCAGAAACCAATTTCTACTCAAGAAAAACTCAAAAAGTAGACTGATTTGAAAAAGATGTCATTTCTTCACAAACACATGTATTGCAATGAAAACCTGCAAAATAGGATGAATATGACAGGGAACATACATTTTTCAGATTTCACATAAGAATTACCCTTCAAGCATCGTATCTTCATTCTGAGCTTAATTCCATATGAAACTCTAATGTTAAAAAAAAACTAGCTTAAAGTGTCTTTCTCTCCCAATACCACCTAGAAACGCATTTCTACTCAGAAACACTCAAAAGTAGACAGATTTGAAAAAGATGTCATATCTTCACAAACACATGTATTGCATTGAAAACTTGCAAAAAAGGATGACTATGACGGGAACATAAATTTTTTCGGATTTCACATAGAATTGTTCTCCAAGCATCAACTCTTAATTCTGAGCTTAATTTCATGCTAAACTCTGCTATTCATCAAATACTAGCTTAAAGTATCTTTCTCTCCCAAATACCACCCAGAAACGCATTTCTACTCAAGAAACACTCAAAAAGTAGACTGATTTGAAAAAGATGTCATTTCTTCACGAATACATGTATTGCATTGAAAACTTGCAAAATAGGATGAATATGACAGGGAACATCATTCTTTTTCAGATTTCACATAAGAATTACCCTTCAAGCATCGAATCTTCATTCTGAGCTTATTCCATATGAAACTCTAATGTTAAAAAAAAACTAGCTTAAAGTGTCTTTCTTTCCCAATACCACCGAGAAACGCATTTCTACTCAAGAAACACTCAAAAAGTAAACTGATTTGAAAAAAATGTCATTTCTTCACAAACACATATGTATTGCATTGAAAACCTGCAAAATAGGATGAATATGACAGGGAACATACATTTTTCAGATTTCACATAAGAATTGTCCTCCAAGCATCAAATCTTTATTCTGAGCTTCATTTCATTGTGAAACTCTGCTATTCATCAAATACTAGCTTAAAGGATCTTTCTCTCCCAATACCACCCAGAAACGCATTTCTACTCAAGAAACACTCAAAAAGTAGACTGATTTGAAAAAGATGTCATTCTCCACAAACACATGTATTGCATTGAAAACCTGCCAAAAAAGATGAATATGACATGGAACATAGTTTTTTTTCCAATTTCACATGAGAATTGTCCTCCAAGCATCAAATCCTTGAAACCCGTGTTCATCAATAAAGTAGTTTAAAGTGTCTTTCTCTCCCAAAACCACCCAGAAACCAATTTCTACTCAAGAAAAACTCAAAAAGTAGACTGATTTGAAAAAGATGTCATTTCTTCACAACCACATGTATTGCAATGAAAACCTGCAAAATAGGATGAATATGACAGGGAACATACATTTTTCAGATTTCACATAAGAATTACCCTTCAAGCATCGTATCTTCATTCTGAGCTTAATTCCATATGAAACCCGTGTTCATCAATAAAGTAGTTTAAAGTGTCTTTCTCTCCCAAAACCACCCAGAAACCAATTTCTACTCAAGAAAAACTCAAAAAGTAGACTGATTTGAAAAAGATGTCATTTCTTCACAAACACATGTATTGCAATGAAAACCTGCAAAATAGGATGAATATGACAGGGAACATACATTTTTCAGATTTCACATAAGAATTACCCTTCAAGCATCGATCTTCATTCTGAGCTTAATTCCATATGAAACTCTAATGTTAAAAAAAAACTAGCTTAAAGTGTCTTTCTCTCCCAATACCACCTAGAAACGCATTTCTACTCAGAAACACTCAAAAGTAGACAGATTTGAAAAAGATGTCATATCTTCACAAACACATGTATTGCATTGAAAACTTGCAAAATAGGATGAATATGACAGGGAACATCATTCTTTTTCAGATTTCACATAAGAATTATCCCTCAAGCATCGAACTCTTCATTCTGAGCTTAATTCCATATGAAACTCTAATGTTAAAAAAAAACTAGCTTAAAGTGTCTTTCTTTCCCAATACCACCGAGAAACGCATTTCTACTCAAGAAACACTCAAAAAGTAAACTGATTTGAAAAAAATGTCATTTCTTCACAAACACATATGTATTGCATTGAAAACCTGCAAAATAGGATGAATATGACAGGGAACATACATTTTTCAGATTTCACATAAGAATTGTCCTCCAAGCATCAAATCTTTATTCTGAGCTTCATTTCATTGTGAAACTCTGCTATTCATCAAATACTAGCTTAAAGGATCTTTCTCTCCCAATACCACCCAGAAACGCATTTCTACTCAAGAAACACTCAAAAAGTAGACTGATTTGAAAAAGATGTATTCTCCACAAACACATGTATTGCATTGAAAACCTGCCAAAAAAGATGAATATGACATGGAACATAGTTTTTTTCCAATTTCACATGAGAATTGTCCTCCAAGCATCAAATCCTTGAAACCCGTGTTCATCAATAAAGTAGTTTAAAGTGTCTTTCTCTCCCAAAACCACCCAGAAACGCATTTCTACTCAAGAAACACTCAAAAAGTAGACTGATTTGAAAGTTATCTCACAAACAATGTTAAGAAAAACTCAAAATCAGAAATCGAAAACATTTTCATTCACATAAAATTATTAAAAAACTGCAAATTTGACTAATACCAGAAATCATTTAAAAAAAAACACTAAAGTTACCTTTCCAAACACTAAAACATTTCTAATTCATTGAAAACTAGTAAAAAAAAATGCTAATTAAATTATTCATTCACTAGAAATTGCAAAAAAATCACTAACTGAAATAAATTTTCGAAAAATTGATATTTACAAATCAACTTAATTCTAGCTTAATTCACAAAAACGATTTCATCAAAAACTATTGATTTAATATTCATCACATAAATCGATTTCTGATTAACTTTCAAAAAACGTATTTGACAAAACAGTATATTTTTCTCCAAATCATGAAACTTGCATTTCATTCAATATCACCAAAAATCTATTTAAAAAATAAAAATTACTTAACATGATTTTTTGCAATTCCATGGATGAAATCAGAAAAACAATCTATTAAACTTTTTACAATTACTTCACATGAAACTATTCTATTATTCATAGAAATAAAAAGTAAAAAAAAACATTAAATTCTTTCAATCCCAATACCCCGAAAATGCATTTAGATAAAAACTAAAAATATACTTTTTGAAAATAAGTATTTCTTCAACATCAAATCTTTATTCAAAACCTCAATCATTGAAACTTACTAGAACAAATATTAGATTTAAAAAGATTGTCTCTCAACACAAACTTTATTCTACAAAACCTCAAAAACTGATTGACAAGATCATTTTCAAAGTTTCATTCCAAACCCCAGAAAGCATTTCACTCAAGAAAACTAAAATAACTATTTAAAAAATGTCTTTCATCCACAAACCATTAAACCTGTAACCAAAAATAGTTAAAGTTTACTTGCAAAACATTTGTACCAATTTACAAAATTTCTCAAAATAAACTTGAAAACTGTTCATCATAAACACTAATGTCATTAAACCAAAAACATGAAACATTTGATCATAATTTTCAAAAATAATGAATAAAAACAGCATTCACATTCTGACTTATTCCAAGAAACTCAATTGATAAAAAACTAGTAACATTTTTCCATTTCACTAAATACCATCACATCACACTCAAAAGTAAACATAGAAATCTATATCTTAAAAACAGATTAAATTAAAATTTCTCCAAAGTCACTAAAGATTAATTTTCATCAAAATAGATTATTCTAAAAGATCTATTCAAAACATAATTCATGAAACTTCTATTCATAATACTATTAGAATAATTTTCCGATACATAGAATTTTCCCATACTCAATACAATCAAAAAGTGAATTATGAAAATTCATTCTTCAATATATTAAAGATTTAAACTTCAAATACCACAGAAACATTCTATTTTCAATTTCACTAAAGAATACTAAACAGTCAAATCTTCAATACTTATTCCATGAAAACTATTAAAAAAAACAGTAAATATTCTTTCCAATTTCCAAAACATCTACTAAGCATAACCTCAAAATGTAAACTATTAAAAATCTATTCAAAAAAAACATTAAAGATTAAATCCTCAAACCATCGAAAATGATTTCACTCATAATTCTCAAAACCAAAGATTTGCAAAAAAGTCAAATTTTTCAACATTATTCATTGAAACCTAATAGATAATTAAAGAACTAATTTTTAATTCAATAACACCCCAAACACATTTTATTGAAAACTTTCAAAAACTGCTATTGAAAAAATTCTTTCCAAACACATAGCATTTAAACCTCCAAAAAACTGAAAGCATTTACATAGTATTCTTAAGAGACTTTTCCAAAATTCAAATCCTCCAAACCATTCATATAAAACCTCAAATATAGATTATCGAAAACACCAGAAATCAATTCTATTCAATGAATCTTCCAAGCACAAAGAACCTTTACAAAAATGTTTTAAAGATTCTCCAGAAACTTAATTTCTTTCAAAAAACTCAATTATAAATACCATAAAGCATTTCTTACCAATAACACTAAAACGCAATTCATCGAAAAAACTAAAAGAAACATTTGAAAAAAATGTCATTTCTTCACAAACACATATGTATTGCATTGAAAACCTGCAAAATAGGATGAATATGACAGGGAACATACATTTTTCAGATTTCACATAAGAATTGTCCTCCAAGCATCAAATCTTTATTCTGAGCTTCATTTCATTGTGAAACTCTGCTATTCATCAAATACTAGCTTAAAGGATCTTTCTCTCCCAATACCACCCAGAAACGCATTTCTACTCAAGAAACACTCAAAAAGTAGACTGATTTGAAAAAGATGTCATTCTCCACAAACACATGTATTGCATTGAAAACCTGCCAAAAAAGATGAATATGACATGGAACATAGTTTTTTTCCAATTTCACATGAGAATTGTCCTCCAAGCATCAAATCCTTGAAACCCGTGTTCATCAATAAAGTAGTTTAAAGTGTCTTTCTCTCCCAAAACCACCCAGAAACCAATTTCTACTCAAGAAAAACTCAAAAAGTAGACTGATTTGAAAAAGATGTCATTTCTTCACAAACACATGTATTGCAATGAAAACCTGCAAAATAGGATGAATATGACAGGGAACATACATTTTTCAGATTTCACATAAGAATTACCCTTCAAGCATCGTATCTTCATTCTGAGCTTAATTCCATATGAAACTCTAATGTTAAAAAAAAACTAGCTTAAAGTGTCTTTCTCTCCCAATACCACCTAGAAACGCATTTCTACTCAGAAACACTCAAAAGTAGACAGATTTGAAAAAGATGTCATATCTTCACAAACACATGTATTGCATTGAAAACTTGCAAAAAAGGATGACTATGACGGGAACATAAATTTTTTCGGATTTCACATAGAATTGTTCTCCAAGCATCAACTCTTAATTCTGAGCTTAATTTCATGCTAAACTCTGCTATTCATCAAATACTAGCTTAAAGTATCTTTCTCTCCCAAATACCACCCAGAAACGCATTTCTACTCAAGAAACACTCAAAAAGTAGACTGATTTGAAAAAGATGTCATTTCTTCACGAATACATGTATTGCATTGAAAACTTGCAAAATAGGATGAATATGACAGGGAACATCATTCTTTTTCAGATTTCACATAAGAATTACCCTTCAAGCATCGAATCTTCATTCTGAGCTTATTCCATATGAAACTCTAATGTTAAAAAAAAACTAGCTTAAAGTGTCTTTCTTTCCCAATACCACCGAGAAACGCATTTCTACTCAAGAAACACTCAAAAAGTAAACTGATTTGAAAAAAATGTCATTTCTTCACAAACACATATGTATTGCATTGAAAACCTGCAAAATAGGATGAATATGACAGGGAACATACATTTTTCAGATTTCACATAAGAATTGTCCTCCAAGCATCAAATCTTTATTCTGAGCTTCATTTCATTGTGAAACTCTGCTATTCATCAAATACTAGCTTAAAGGATCTTTCTCTCCCAATACCACCCAGAAACGCATTTCTACTCAAGAAACACTCAAAAAGTAGACTGATTTGAAAAAGATGTAATTTCTCCACAAACACATGTATTGCATTGAAAACCTGCCAAAAAAGATGAATATGACATGGAACATAGTTTTTTTCCAATTTCACATGAGAATTGTCCTCCAAGCATCAAATCCTTGAAACCCGTGTTCATCAATAAAGTAGTTTAAAGTGTCTTTCTCTCCCAAAACCACCCAGAAACCAATTTCTACTCAAGAAAAACTCAAAAAGTAGACTGATTTGAAAAAGATGTCATTTCTTCACAAACACATGTATTGCAATGAAAACCTGCAAAATAGGATGAATATGACAGGGAACATACATTTTTCAGATTTCACATAAGAATTACCCTTCAAGCATCGTATCTTCATTCTGAGCTTAATTCCATATGAAACTCTAATGTTAAAAAAAAACTAGCTTAAAGTGTCTTTCTCTCCCAATACCACCTAGAAACGCATTTCTACTCAGAAACACTCAAAAGTAGACAGATTTGAAAAAGATGTCATATCTTCACAAACACATGTATTGCATTGAAAACTTGCAAAAAAGGATGACTATGACGGGAACATAAATTTTTTCGGATTTCACATAGAATTGTTCTCCAAGCATCAACTCTTAATTCTGAGCTTAATTTCATGCTAAACTCTGCTATTCATCAAATACTAGCTTAAAGTATCTTTCTCTCCCAAATACCACCCAGAAACGCATTTCTACTCAAGAAACACTCAAAAAGTAGACTGATTTGAAAAAGATGTCATTTCTTCACGAATACATGTATTGCATTGAAAACTTGCAAAATAGGATGAATATGACAGGGAACATCATTCTTTTTCAGATTTCACATAAGAATTACCCTTCAAGCATCGAATCTTCATTCTGAGCTTATTCCATATGAAACTCTAATGTTAAAAAAAAACTAGCTTAAAGTGTCTTTCTTTCCCAATACCACCGAGAAACGCATTTCTACTCAAGAAACACTCAAAAAGTAAACTGATTTGAAAAAAATGTCATTTCTTCACAAACACATATGTATTGCATTGAAAACCTGCAAAATAGGATGAATATGACAGGGAACATACATTTTTCAGATTTCACATAAGAATTGTCCTCCAAGCATCAAATCTTTATTCTGAGCTTCATTTCATTGTGAAACTCTGCTATTCATCAAATACTAGCTTAAAGGATCTTTCTCTCCCAATACCACCCAGAAACGCATTTCTACTCAAGAAACACTCAAAAAGTAGACTGATTTGAAAAAGATGTCATTCTCCACAAACACATGTATTGCATTGAAAACCTGCCAAAAAAGATGAATATGACATGGAACATAGTTTTTTTCCAATTTCACATGAGAATTGTCCTCCAAGCATCAAATCCTTGAAACCCGTGTTCATCAATAAAGTAGTTTAAAGTGTCTTTCTCTCCCAAAACCACCCAGAAACCAATTTCTACTCAAGAAAAACTCAAAAAGTAGACTGATTTGAAAAAGATGTCATTTCTTCACAAACACATGTATTGCAATGAAAACCTGCAAAATAGGATGAATATGACAGGGAACATACATTTTTCAGATTTCACATAAGAATTACCCTTCAAGCATCGTATCTTCATTCTGAGCTTAATTCCATATGAAACTCTAATGTTAAAAAAAAACTAGCTTAAAGTGTCTTTCTCTCCCAATACCACCTAGAAACGCATTTCTACTCAGAAACACTCAAAAGTAGACAGATTTGAAAAAGATGTCATATCTTCACAAACACATGTATTGCATTGAAAACTTGCAAAAAAGGATGACTATGACGGGAACATAAATTTTTTCGGATTTCACATAGAATTGTTCTCCAAGCATCAACTCTTAATTCTGAGCTTAATTTCATGCTAAACTCTGCTATTCATCAAATACTAGCTTAAAGTATCTTTCTCTCCCAAATACCACCCAGAAACGCATTTCTACTCAAGAAACACTCAAAAAGTAGACTGATTTGAAAAAGATGTCATTTCTTCACGAATACATGTATTGCATTGAAAACTTGCAAAATAGGATGAATATGACAGGGAACATCATTCTTTTTCAGATTTCACATAAGAATTACCCTTCAAGCATCGAATCTTCATTCTGAGCTTATTCCATATGAAACTCTAATGTTAAAAAAAAACTAGCTTAAAGTGTCTTTCTTTCCCAATACCACCGAGAAACGCATTTCTACTCAAGAAACACTCAAAAAGTAAACTGATTTGAAAAAAATGTCATTTCTTCACAAACACATATGTATTGCATTGAAAACCTGCAAAATAGGATGAATATGACAGGGAACATACATTTTTCAGATTTCACATAAGAATTGTCCTCCAAGCATCAAATCTTTATTCTGAGCTTCATTTCATTGTGAAACTCTGCTATTCATCAAATACTAGCTTAAAGGATCTTTCTCTCCCAATACCACCCAGAAACGCATTTCTACTCAAGAAACACTCAAAAAGTAGACTGATTTGAAAAAGATGTCATTTCTTCACGAATACATGTATTGCATTGAAAACTTGCAAAATAGGATGAATATGACAGGGAACATCATTCTTTTTCAGATTTCACATAAGAATTACCCTTCAAGCATCGAATCTTCATTCTGAGCTTATTCCATATGAAACTCTAATGTTAAAAAAAAACTAGCTTAAAGTGTCTTTCTTTCCCAATACCACCGAGAAACGCATTTCTACTCAAGAAACACTCAAAAAGTAAACTGATTTGAAAAAAATGTCATTTCTTCACAAACACATATGTATTGCATTGAAAACCTGCAAAATAGGATGAATATGACAGGGAACATCATTCTTTTTCAGATTTCACATAAGAATTGTCCTCCAAGCATCAAATCTTTATTCTGAGCTTCATTTCATTGTGAAACTCTGCTATTCATCAAATACTAGCTTAAAGGATCTTTCTCTCCCAATACCACCCAGAAACGCATTTCTACTCAAGAAACACTCAAAAAGTAGACTGATTTGAAAAAGATGTATTCTCCACAAACACATGTATTGCATTGAAAACCTGCCAAAAAAGATGAATATGACATGGAACATAGTTTTTTTCCAATTTCACATGAGAATTGTCCTCCAAGCATCAAATCCTTGAAACCCGTGTTCATCAATAAAGTAGTTTAAAGTGTCTTTCTCTCCCAAAACCACCCAGAAACCAATTTCTACTCAAGAAAAACTCAAAAAGTAGACTGATTTGAAAAAGATGTCATTTCTTCACAAACACATGTATTGCAATGAAAACCTGCAAAATAGGATGAATATGACAGGGAACATACATTTTTCAGATTTCACATAAGAATTACCCTTCAAGCATCGTATCTTCATTCTGAGCTTAATTCCATATGAAACTCTAATGTTAAAAAAAAACTAGCTTAAAGTGTCTTTCTCTCCCAATACCACCTAGAAACGCATTTCTACTCAGAAACACTCAAAAGTAGACAGATTTGAAAAAGATGTCATATCTTCACAAACACATGTATTGCATTGAAAACTTGCAAAAAAGGATGACTATGACGGGAACATAAATTTTTTCGGATTTCACATAGAATTGTTCTCCAAGCATCAACTCTTAATTCTGAGCTTAATTTCATGCTAAACTCTGCTATTCATCAAATACTAGCTTAAAGTATCTTTCTCTCCCAAATACCACCCAGAAACGCATTTCTACTCAAGAAACACTCAAAAAGTAGACTGATTTGAAAAAGATGTCATTTCTTCACGAATACATGTATTGCATTGAAAACTTGCAAAATAGGATGAATATGACAGGGAACATCATTCTTTTTCAGATTTCACATAAGAATTACCCTTCAAGCATCGAATCTTCATTCTGAGCTTATTCCATATGAAACTCTAATGTTAAAAAAAAACTAGCTTAAAGTGTCTTTCTTTCCCAATACCACCGAGAAACGCATTTCTACTCAAGAAACACTCAAAAAGTAAACTGATTTGAAAAAAATGTCATTTCTTCACAAACACATATGTATTGCATTGAAAACCTGCAAAATAGGATGAATATGACAGGGAACATACATTTTTCAGATTTCACATAAGAATTGTCCTCCAAGCATCAAATCTTTATTCTGAGCTTCATTTCATTGTGAAACTCTGCTATTCATCAAATACTAGCTTAAAGGATCTTTCTCTCCCAATACCACCCAGAAACGCATTTCTACTCAAGAAACACTCAAAAAGTAGACTGATTTGAAAAAGATGTCATTTCTCCACAAACACATGTATTGCATTGAAAACCTGCCAAAAAAGATGAATATGACATGGAACATAGTTTTTTTCCAATTTCACATGAGAATTGTCCTCCAAGCATCAAATCCTTGAAACCCGTGTTCATCAATAAAGTAGTTTAAAGTGTCTTTCTCTCCCAAAACCACCCAGAAACCAATTTCTACTCAAGAAAAACTCAAAAAGTAGACTGATTTGAAAAAGATGTCATTTCTTCACAAACACATGTATTGCAATGAAAACCTGCAAAATAGGATGAATATGACAGGGAACATACATTTTTCAGATTTCACATAAGAATTACCCTTCAAGCATCGTATCTTCATTCTGAGCTTAATTCCATATGAAACTCTAATGTTAAAAAAAAACTAGCTTAAAGTGTCTTTCTCTCCCAATACCACCTAGAAACGCATTTCTACTCAGAAACACTCAAAAGTAGACAGATTTGAAAAAGATGTCATATCTTCACAAACACATGTATTGCATTGAAAACTTGCAAAAAAGGATGACTATGACGGGAACATAAATTTTTTCGGATTTCACATAGAATTGTTCTCCAAGCATCAACTCTTAATTCTGAGCTTAATTTCATGCTAAACTCTGCTATTCATCAAATACTAGCTTAAAGTATCTTTCTCTCCCAAATACCACCCAGAAACGCATTTCTACTCAAGAAACACTCAAAAAGTAGACTGATTTGAAAAAGATGTCATTTCTTCACGAATACATGTATTGCATTGAAAACTTGCAAAATAGGATGAATATGACAGGGAACATCATTCTTTTTCAGATTTCACATAAGAATTACCCTTCAAGCATCGAATCTTCATTCTGAGCTTATTCCATATGAAACTCTAATGTTAAAAAAAAACTAGCTTAAAGTGTCTTTCTTTCCCAATACCACCGAGAAACGCATTTCTACTCAAGAAACACTCAAAAAGTAAACTGATTTGAAAAAAATGTCATTTCTTCACAAACACATATGTATTGCATTGAAAACCTGCAAAATAGGATGAATATGACAGGGAACATACATTTTTCAGATTTCACATAAGAATTGTCCTCCAAGCATCAAATCTTTATTCTGAGCTTCATTTCATTGTGAAACTCTGCTATTCATCAAATACTAGCTTAAAGGATCTTTCTCTCCCAATACCACCCAGAAACGCATTTCTACTCAAGAAACACTCAAAAAGTAGACTGATTTGAAAAAGATGTCATTTCTCCACAAACACATGTATTGCATTGAAAACCTGCCAAAAAAGATGAATATGACATGGAACATAGTTTTTTTCCAATTTCACATGAGAATTGTCCTCCAAGCATCAAATCCTTGAAACCCGTGTTCATCAATAAAGTAGTTTAAAGTGTCTTTCTCTCCCAAAACCACCCAGAAACCAATTTCTACTCAAGAAAAACTCAAAAAGTAGACTGATTTGAAAAAGATGTCATTTCTTCACAAACACATGTATTGCAATGAAAACCTGCAAAATAGGATGAATATGACAGGGAACATACATTTTTCAGATTTCACATAAGAATTACCCTTCAAGCATCGTATCTTCATTCTGAGCTTAATTCCATATGAAACTCTAATGTTAAAAAAAAACTAGCTTAAAGTGTCTTTCTCTCCCAATACCACCTAGAAACGCATTTCTACTCAGAAACACTCAAAAGTAGACAGATTTGAAAAAGATGTCATATCTTCACAAACACATGTATTGCATTGAAAACTTGCAAAAAAGGATGACTATGACGGGAACATAAATTTTTTCGGATTTCACATAGAATTGTTCTCCAAGCATCAACTCTTAATTCTGAGCTTAATTTCATGCTAAACTCTGCTATTCATCAAATACTAGCTTAAAGTATCTTTCTCTCCCAAATACCACCCAGAAACGCATTTCTACTCAAGAAACACTCAAAAAGTAGACTGATTTGAAAAAGATGTCATTTCTTCACGAATACATGTATTGCATTGAAAACTTGCAAAATAGGATGAATATGACAGGGAACATCATTCTTTTTCAGATTTCACATAAGAATTACCCTTCAAGCATCGAATCTTCATTCTGAGCTTATTCCATATGAAACTCTAATGTTAAAAAAAAACTAGCTTAAAGTGTCTTTCTTTCCCAATACCACCGAGAAACGCATTTCTACTCAAGAAACACTCAAAAAGTAAACTGATTTGAAAAAGATGTCATTTCTTCACAAACACATATGTATTGCATTGAAAACCTGCAAAATAGGATGAATATGACAGGGAACATACATTTTTCAGATTTCACATAAGAATTGTCCTCCAAGCATCAACTCTTAATTCTGAGCTTAATTTCATGCTAAACTCTGCTATTCATCAAATACTAGCTTAAAGTATCTTTCTCTCCCAAATACCACCCAGAAACGCATTTCTACTCAAGAAACACTCAAAAAGTAGACTGATTTGAAAAAGATGTCATTTCTTCACGAATACATGTATTGCATTGAAAACCTGCAAAATAGGATGAATATGACAGGGAACATACATTTTTCAGATTTCACATAAGAATTACCCTTCAAGCATCGAATCTTCATTCTGAGCTTATTCCATATGAAACTCTAATGTTAAAAAAAAACTAGCTTAAAGTGTCTTTCTTTCCCAATACCACCGAGAAACGCATTTCTACTCAAGAAACACTCAAAAAGTAAACTGATTTGAAAAAAATGTCATTTCTTCACAAACACATATGTATTGCATTGAAAACCTGCAAAATAGGATGAATATGACAGGGAACATACATTTTTCAGATTTCACATAAGAATTGTCCTCCAAGCATCAAATCTTTATTCTGAGCTTCATTTCATTGTGAAACTCTGCTATTCATCAAATACTAGCTTAAAGGATCTTTCTCTCCCAATACCACCCAGAAACGCATTTCTACTCAAGAAACACTCAAAAAGTAGACTGATTTGAAAAAGATGTCATTTCTCCACAAACACATGTATTGCATTGAAAACCTGCCAAAAAAGATGAATATGACATGGAACATAGTTTTTTTCCAATTTCACATGAGAATTGTCCTCCAAGCATCAAATCCTTGAAACCCGTGTTCATCAATAAAGTAGTTTAAAGTGTCTTTCTCTCCCAAAACCACCCAGAAACCAATTTCTACTCAAGAAAAACTCAAAAAGTAGACTGATTTGAAAAAGATGTCATTTCTTCACAAACACATGTATTGCAATGAAAACCTGCAAAATAGGATGAATATGACAGGGAACATACATTTTTCAGATTTCACATAAGAATTACCCTTCAAGCATCGTATCTTCATTCTGAGCTTAATTCCATATGAAACTCTAATGTTAAAAAAAAACTAGCTTAAAGTGTCTTTTTCTCCCAATAACACCTAGAAACGCATTTCTACTCAGAAACACTCAAAAGTAGACAGATTTGAAAAAGATGTCATATCTTCACAAACACATGTATTGCATTGAAAACTTGCAAAAAAGGATGATTATGACGGGAACATAAATTTTTTCGGATTTCACATAGAATTGTTCTCCAAGCATCAACTCTTAATTCTGAGCTTAATTTCATGCTAAACTCTGCTATTCATCAAATACTAGCTTAAAGTATCTTTCTCTCCCAAATACCACCCAGAAACGCATTTCTACTCAAGAAACACTCAAAAAGTAGACTGATTTGAAAAAGATGTCATTTCTTCACGAATACATGTATTGCATTGAAAACTTGCAAAATAGGATGAATATGACAGGGAACATCATTCTTTTTCAGATTTCACATAAGAATTACCCTTCAAGCATCGAATCTTCATTCTGAGCTTATTCCATATGAAACTCTAATGTTAAAAAAAAACTAGCTTAAAGTGTCTTTCTTTCCCAATACCACCGAGAAACGCATTTCTATAGAAATGCGTTTCTCGGTGGTATTGGGAAATAATGTATACATTAATGTATACATTATCTAGTAGTTGTAGTAACAGACAGTCAATAAAAAAAACAATAACAATAAAAAATAACAAAACAATATGTTGTTAAATTTTAAGCCAATGTAGATAACATTTTTTTTTGTTTGTATCACTTTTACAACTCTGAGCCACTTTACCAGAAGAGACACAGACAACCATTAAGAGGGTGTTTAGTCCAAAGCTCGGGCTACATCTAGATAACCAGTGCCCTCTTGTGGTGAAAAGAAGCTAGAATAAAATCATGAAAAAAAAACACTGCAACATGTACAGTTTATATACTTTCAACAAATATCCAGACATCCGTATGCTAAAGTGAAGAATTGGGGAAAGAGAATAATAAAATAATTATTCCTCCACCCTCTACATTACCTTTTGAGCCATATAACCCAACAGCTGTAGAAGTTTTGAAACCTGACACGCAGTTATTAGGCTTCCTTACATCACTTTGTTCTCTGCGACAGCTCCTCTATACTTACACTGAATGCTCACACACTTTTCTTGTCATGTGCTGATATAATTCAAGGAGTGTTAAGTATTATGTATAATGTTGTATTTATTGTATTGTTTCATATCAGTAAAGAGCTCTGTGTCAAAGCTGTTTGTTAAAAGCACTTTAGAAATACATTTGTCTTAACTGGACTCAGTGCCACCTTCCCCACAAAAAGTCCACAGTACGTGGTAATCAATCAGAATCAAAGACAGACTGACTTCTTTTGCTAAGTGCAATAAGTGCATGAATTTATCTACTGTAAATGGAATTGGTGTAGAAATGTCAACAAATAATAAATACTATTCTTAATATTTATGTCCAAAGAGAGAGATGCAAATCCCATATACTGCAAGATGTCCATAATATTTGAAAAATATATCTCATTATTTTCCTTAAAGGAAAAGTGTGTAGCATTAAGGGGGGGATCTTTGGCAGAAATTGAATATAATTAGGGCCCGAGCGCTGACCGAAGGTCGGCGAGGCCCTATCGAAATTGCTTTGTTTATTATAAGGGCCCGAGCACTGACCGGAGAACCCTTCTAAGTTTGTGCTGATTTGTTATTAGGGTTCAAGCCCCGAAGGGGCAGAACCCTATTGAGTTTGTGCCGGTTTATTAATTAGGGCCCGAGCACCGACAACATCGGTCTGAGGACCTATTGAAATTCTAATGATTATTATTATTATTAGGGCCCGAGCACTGACCGAAGGTCGGCGAGGCCCTATTGAAATTGGTTTTGTTCATTATTAGAGCCCGAGCACTGACAGAAGGTCAGCGAGGCCCTATTGAAATTACTTCATTTATTAGGGCCCAAGCACTGACCAGGCATCAGTGAGGCCCTATTGAAATCGATATGTTTATTATTATTATTAGGGCCCGGGCACCAACAACGTCGGTCCGAGGACCTATTGAATTTCTAATAATTATTATTATTAGGGCCCGAGCATCGACAATGTCGGTCCGAGGACCTATTGTTCTTCTAATAATTATTATTAGAGCCTGAACACCGACAACGTTGGTCCGAAGACCTATTGTTCTTCTAATGACGATTATTAGGGCCCGAACACCAACAACGTCGAGCCGCGAGGACCCTATTGAAACAGTAGAAATGATATGGGCCCTGAGCACCGACAAAGTCGGGCAGCGAAGGCCCTATTGAACCTGTAGGAATTATTAGGGCCCGAGCACCAACAACGTCGAGCCGCGAGGATTGAAACTGTAGGAATTCTTTTTTTTTCAAAATTGTTATTTTAAAGTAAACTTCTCAAGGTCAACACAAACAACGAAGACTCAGTGGCAGGGAAAAGCACTTCAAGAAGTAGAAGCCTTTACATACCTCGGCAGTGTCATCGATAAACAGGGCGGAACGGATGCAGATGTCAGAGCCAGAATCGGCAAGGCAAGGGCTTCATTCATACATCTTAAGAACATCTGGAGCTCCAAAGAAATCAGCCGGCGGACAAAGCTCAGACTCTTCTATTCCAACATCAAACCAATACTCCTCTACGGTTCAGAGACGTGGAGGACAACCAAGACGACAATAACAAAAGTACAAACATTCATAAACAACTGCCTGAGGCAGATCTTAAACATCCACTGGCCAGATATCATCATCAACAATGATCTCTGGCAGAGAACAGGTCAAAAACCTGTGGAAGAAGAGATCAAGAGAAGGGGATGGTTTGGCCACACACTCCGGAAACCCAGTACCAGCACCACCAGGCAGGCCCTGAGATGGAACCCACAAGGCAAAAGAAGGAGAGGCCGGCCCAAGAATACCTGGCGCAGGGACCTCGACACGGACATCAAGCAGAGCGGGCTGATATGGATATAACTGGAGAGGAAAGCCCAGGACAGAGGACTCTGGCGGACTGTGGTCAACGGCGTATGCGACGCGACATGACATGACATGACATATACACTGCATTTGACATGACATGACATATACACTGCATTTGACATGACAAGACAGTACATATACACTGCATTTCACATGACATGACATGACATGACAAGGAATATACACTGCATTTGACACGACATGACATGACACTGCATTGACAACCTGCAAAATAGAATGAATATGACAGGGAACATAGTTTTCTCAAATTTTAGATAAGAATTGGCCTCTAAATGATTTAGACGGCTGATGACCTGGCTTTGCTGTCTCACAGTGAACAACAGATGCAAGAAAAGACAAGAATACTGGCAGACACATCATCACAAATAGGCCTCAACATCCACAAAGGAAAAAGTAAACTTCTCAAGGTCAACACAAACAACGAAGACTCAGTGGAAGGGTAAAGCACTTCAAGAAGTAGAAGCCTTTACATACCTCGGCAGTGTCATCGATAAACAGGGCGGAACGGATGCAGATGTCAGAGCCAGAATCGGCAAGGCAAGGGCTTCATTCATACATCTTAAGAACATCTGGAGCTCCAAAAAAATCAGCCGGCGGACAAAGCTCAGACTCTTCAATTCCAACATCAAACCAATACTCCTCTACGGTTCAGAGACGTGGAGGATAACCAAGACGACAATAACAAAAGTACAAACATTTATAAACAAATGCCTGAGGCGGATCTTAAACATCCACTGGCCAGATATCATCATCAACAATGATCTCTGGCAGAGAACAGGTCAAAAACCTGTGGAAGAAAAGATCAAGAGAAGGGGATGGTTTGGCCACACACTCCGGAAACCCAGTACCAGCACCACCAGGCAGGCCCTTAGATGGAACCCACAAGGCAAAAGAAGGAGAGGCCGGCCCAAGAATACCTGGCGCAGGGACCTCGACACGGACATCAAGCAGAGCGGGCTGATATGGATATAACTGGAGAGGAAAGCCCAGGACAGAGGACTCTGGCGGACTGTGGTCAACGGCCTATGCGACGCGACATGACATGACATGACATATATACTGCATTGACAACCTGCAAAATAGAATGAATATGACAGGGAAAATAGTTTTCTCAAATTTCACATAAGAATTGGCCTCTAAATGATTTAGACGGCTGATGACCTGGCTTTGCTGTCTCACAGTGAACAACAGATGCAAGAAAAGACAAGAATACTGGCAGACACATCATCACAAATAGGCCTCAACATCCATAAAGGAAAAAGTAAACTTCTCAAGGTCAACACAAACAACGAAGACTCAGTGGCAGGGAACAGCACTTCAAGAAGTAGAAGCCTTTACATACCTCGGCAGTGTCATCGATAAACAGGGCGGAACGGATGCAGATGTCAGAGCCAGAATCGGCAAGGCAAGGGCTTCATTCATACAACTTAAGAACATCTGGAGCTCCAAAGTAATCAGCCACAGACATGACATGACATGACATGACACTGCATTGACAACCTGCAAAATAGAATGAATATGACAGGGAACATAGTTTTCTCAAATTTCACATAAGAATTGGCCTCTAAATGATTTAGACCGCTGATGACCTGGCTTTGCTGTCTCACAGTCGACAACAGATGCAAGAAAAGACAAGAATACTGGCAGACACATCATCACGAATAGGCCTCAACATCCATAAAGGAAAAAGTAAACTTCTCAAGGTCAACACAAACAACGAAGACTCAGTGGGAGGGAACAGCACCTCAAGAAGTAGAAGCCTTTACATACCTCGACAGTGTCATCGATAAACAGGACGGAACGGATGCAGATGTAAGAGCCAGAATCGGCAAGGCAAGGGCTTCATTCATACATCTTAAGAACATCTGGAGCTCCAAAGAAATCAGCCGGCGGACAAAGCTCAGACTCTTCTATTCCAACATCAAACCAATACTCCTCTAAGGTTCAGAGACGTGGAGGACAACCAAGACGACAATAACAAAAGTACAAACATTCATAAACAACTGCCTGAGGCGGATCTTAAACATCCACTGGCCAGATATCATCATCAACAATGATCTCTGGCAGAGAACAGGTCAAAAACCTGTGGAAGAAGAGATAAAGAGAAGGGGATGGTTTGGCCACACACTCCGGAAACCCAGTACCAGCACCACCAGGCAGGCCCTTAGATGGAACCCACAAGGCAAAAGAAGGAGAGGCCGGCCCAAGAATACCTGGCGCAGGGACCTCGACACGGACATCAAGCAGAGCGGGCTGATATGGATATAACTGGAGAGGAAAGCCCAGGACAGAGGACTCTGGCGGACTGTGGTCAATGGCCTATGCTCCATAAAGGAGCCATGACATGACATGACATGACATGACATGTATATACTGCATTGACATGACACTGCATTGACAACCTGCAAAATAGAATGAATATGACAGGGAACATAGTTTTCTCAAATTTCACATAAGAATTGGCCTCTAAATGATTTAGACCCTATGGCGACTTTTATTGAGTCAGGTAACTCTTTTTTGGTCCCTTGGAAAGGTATAGCTTGTCTTGCCATTCTGCCAGTTTTGGGATCTTTTTATAGTCATCTGCATCTATATTTATGATGTCTGAGTGAAACAGAACTAACGTTGCAGAGTTGTGTGCGTCAACCTGTTTATTTGTAGCGTAGACATGCAGTACGTCCTTAGGACAGTGTGCCTGTACAGTGATAGCCTGTGATAGCAACGCTCTGTCTTCCTCTGACAATACATCAGACTTTTCTTTGACACGGATTCGATTTAGCATCTCGGCAAAAGGGACATCATCTTTCTGACGCATGATCTCAGTCAGTGTGATCATCTGAAATTTTTCACGCCACAGGTCGATCTGACTCGGATCATAGACGCATAGAAGTTTAGGCTGTCTAACTGGTGGTAGCTGATAGAAATCTCCAACAGCGAGAACCGACATTCCACCGAAAGGTCTCTGAATTCCTTTGATTTGCTTCAATCTCGCATCTACGTAGGCAAAGAGAGACTTTGAAACCATAGATACTTCGTCAATGATTAGTATTTCAGCGTTTGAAAGCTCAGCCCTGATTTCGTCTAGTTTATTCTTTTACAGCTTTTCAGCTGTGACTCTGAGCGATGAGGGAGGTAAAGTTTAAGCAATGTGCTGTGAAATTCCTCAGGATTTTTTTCCTGTGAGAAGCGGCGATATTTAATGACAGCAGGTTTACCTTTTGTTCTCCTCTGGACGTATCCCATCTCATTCAGCAGAGGAAGAGCATTTTTACCTTTTGTTTGTTGGCCATAGACAATCCTACAGGTGGCAGCGAAATCGGCCAAGCACATTGCCTCAAATTCTGGTGTTTCAGGTCTGGATTTATACTTATCGGGTAACCCGCTCATCCACACATTAACAGAGTCTGGTGTTTTGTTCTCTAGGAACGAGAGGGGGTAACTCATTTTAAGTGCATTGTCGTCTGTCTGTACAAATACGATACTGCGTGTACACTGTTTCATGTGTAGACCGCATGCACGAGCCACACACTCTTGAGCGCTGACCTCTCTTTTTTTGGTGTACGCCTGCATAACTTGTTTCATTTCGTCGCTTTCATTGACATTTTCCTCACGCGAGTTTTCTATCATTGTTTTGAGGTATTCACTTAAACCGTGTTCGGCTTTCGTTATGTAGCTGCACATATACATGATACAGGAGTAGGCGTTGAGAATTTACTGTATATCCAAATTGGCGTCCCATGCATCAAGGAGGTAAGGATTGTAACCATTTACCCAACAGTCTTTTGGATCACGCTTAAGTATCACTGCACTGGATGTGGTTGTCAAACACAGACATTGTGTATATTCGTCAACGCTGAGCTCACACAGAGCCAGAAGTCGCTCTAAACTGAGGTTGGCGTTTTCAGGATCATTAAGCAATTGCTTAAGTTTTGTGAGCTTGGTCGTTGCTGCTGATTCTTTTTCTGGATCGACATTATCTCCAGGTCTTGTTATCATGGTTTCTGGGGCAGGTTGTTTGGGAAATCCAAAACGGCAACTAGCACCACAATATTTAACACATGTCTTGGAATGTTTTTTGCTGTGCATCTGCACTTCTGTTACTTTTTTGTACAGTTCGGGTTGCGTTTCTCGGTCAGGCAGCTCGGCTGTTATGTATCTGGAAACGAAATCGCACACCTTCTGATCAGAGTCTTCCTCAAACACTGGTGCACCTTCCACCCATACAAGGCAGTGAATGTGTGGACTCCCTCGATGCTGAAATTCCAACCGGTAAAAGTAGTCAATGACTTTGCCAATTGGTTGTGCAGGTGACAGGATCAAATCTCTAAACAGCGCCTCAACACGTTTGTCAAACATGCGCATTGTTGTCACGGGATTGCTTCGTAATATGTCGCACTTGGAGGACCAGTCGAGCTCATCAAAATTCACTTGTTCACCTTGTTGAGTCTTAATTGCTGTAATAACCTCTTTCCAACGCATTTCGGCGGCAGAAAATGTACAGAAGAACGTAGGAGTTCCTAACTGTCTGATCATAGCAAAGAGATCTTTAGTGGTTTTTTCCCAATAGGCTGGGGTGCCTCTCAGTGGTGTCATAAATCGGATTGCATCTTTGTTCCGCACTAGTCTCTCAACCTCGTGATTGTCTTTTAACATTGCATTGTTTATTCGGCGGCCATCTCGGGTAAAGGGCCGACCTTTACGCAACTGTATTGTCATGCTGGAAGTGGCCAGGTGTATTTCTGATACAAATTGTGCAAAGAACAAGTAGTTTGTATCTCTTGCAAAACGGTCATCGACACAGCAAAGCCTAGTTTTGAAATAACTGCAAGGTGTTAATTTAATAGATCTGTTTTCATCAAGTGTGTTCTGACCAGTGGGAAACTGAACGGGGAAAGCCATCGCTTCAAGATTAGGTGTTTTGAAAAAGCTTACTGGTTTGTTTCCTTCAGCGGGGGCAACAGAGTAGATTCCCTCACTAAAACTTAATATCTCCTCTGAAACATCAGTTGGCTGTAGACATGACTCAAGAGCAATACCACCATTAGGTTCATCACCATCCTGTTCTATGTTGTCTGACTGTTCCTGTGGTTGATGGTCAATAATCTGTTCAGTGTTTTCAGGATCGCTTTCTGCTGCGCAAAGCGCATCGTTCTCAAGCCTGTCAATTTCCATCAAATCTTCTACATTATAATCCGTATCATCCATTTTGTCTTCCTCATCAGAAACATCATCTTCGTTATCAGGAAGTGTTGGGTCACATCACTCTGGCTCATCTCTGATAGTTACGTCCTCGTACTGAGGATGGACTTCTTTTAGTGTGAGCAAAGCTCTCACAAGTTTAGGCCAGGTCACAGTTTGGAACAGCTGATGTCCTTTATAGCTCAATCGTCTCTTTAGCTTTACTCTCATGACTTGAGATTCACTTCTGAGTCTAGGTAAGGCATTGACTGTTTCCTGCACTTCAGAGGGGACGCATACCACGTTGCCATGAATGGCTCTTTGTTGACCTTTAGGAAGTGGGATAATTTTTGCAAATGTTATGCATTTGGGAATGAGATGCCTCTCAAATATGTTTAAATCTCTCAGTTCAGCTGGAATATCTGAAAGCTCTAAATTATTAGCCGTGGCAAGAGATGGCATTCTGCCATTCTTAAGGTGATCGTGGCAAGTGTGACAGATCCACTCTCTCTTTCTCTCATCTGGGACTGAGCACTGTTGTGAGTTTTGGCATTCATCAGTACACACATGAACAAACCTACCTGTCAGGCAAGTTTCTGCAACATGAGGATCTTTAACGTAATTTGACCTATTGCAGCATTTCACTTGATTTGGAAACAATGCTCTGTGGCAAACTGTGCAGACATATGTCGGCCCCTTTTTTATTGTAATCGAAAAACTTTGATAGCTTCTCTTATCAGACTTTCATCTCTGGGGATATGCTGACTGTCATCTCTAGGGTTATGCTGTCTGTTTATCCATCTGTACTTTTGTCTTATGTTCAATGCACAGCGCATGTTATTAGTCATTTTAAATGCATGGTATTTGTTTTTCATGAGCTGTCTCATTGTTTGTTTTTGTTTAGCTCTGAATTCAGGGTCATTTGCATAACGATTGTTGATGTAAGACTTTCGTGTTAGTCTGACATGAGCATTCAAGCGATAGCTGGAGTTTATGCGTGACCTCTGCCGCTTCTTAAAGGCAATGTCTTGACTGTAACGATTGGTTATATATGACTTCTGCCTTAGCTTAAAGGCAATGTTTTGACTATAACGATTGGTTATATATGACTTCTGCCTTAGCTTAAAGGCCATGTCTTGACTGTAACGATTTGTTATGTAAAACTTTCGTCTCTGTCGGAAGTTAGAGTCTTGTTGATAGCGAGTGGTTAGTAAGGACATCTTTCTTTTTCTGCATTCAACATTTTGCCTGTAACGTTGGTTTTCGTGGGATTTTTTCTGTTTGCTAACACATTTATCTTCAGCATACCTTTCCCTGTGTTTCATATTTCTTTGTATTTTTCTTATTTCCCGTCTTCTGATTGCCTCAGTATTTTTACCATGTGTAGCTTTTGTCTTTTCCAAAGCCATAAGTCTTCCTTTGAACTTTGCCTTTTGTTGTTTGGAATATTTAGACAGATTTGGCATATGTTGATCGTCATGTTTTGGTGTCTCTGAAGTAGTACATTCCACTGCACCTTCACGGCTACTAACATGCATTAATTCATTTTCCCCTGATGTAATAACAGCACAGGGTGTGGACTCTGTAACTGAGCATGATAGCAAAGACATCTCCATTTCGATCTCAACGTTTTCATCAACAGGAAGTGCATCGACAGTGTGAAAAAGAACAGGCTTTAGCTCATATGGAGCCTCTGGGCTGGCACCTAGCATCCTGAAAGATGTGACAATCTTTGTGATCAGATCACTCAAATGTGTGAAAATAAACATGACAGCTGTACCAGTTCCGCCTGGTCCATGTGGTAGGCCATCGTGTCGTCTAGAGTGTGGGTCAAAAAAGCCATACCTTCCTTGCTGGTCTCGGAAGACAGCGATGTACACGGAAGCCATTATCAACAAAGCGTAGTTCACCCCTGATGACAAGCACTGAAGTCTGTCTGCAAGGTTCACGTAGTCACCTTCACCAACAGCTGTAAACACGCCAAACATTGATTCACACTTTGTCATGATGTGATGCTGTCTGTAGCCAAAAACAATCTCAGGAAATTCTTCTGTATTCAAATGTGCTGCAACTTGTCGTCCATCAGCAAGCAGTTGATTCTGAATTAGTGCATACATTGCATGTCCTCCATCTAAAACAAGATCAAGGTCTGCGCTTTGGAGGTGTTGTAACTCGTGCTGGAAAGCTAGAAATGTTGCACAGTTACAGGAGCACTGACTGTTTCTGGAATCAGCATATTTATGATGACGCTGACTGCGGGATGCCAACACACGTGTCACATTAGGATGAGACTGAGAAGACTCAGGAACATTTACCTCTCTGTTGCTGTGAGGATAAGAACTCACTGTCTGTTCAGCTGGTGTTGAATGTTGAGACTCATCAAACTTCTGCCAGCGAACTTTGGCAGCTTTAGATCTCTTCCCTTTCCTTGGCATGGTCACTGGTAACCCCTCTTGGATATGAGTTTCAAAGGTTCAAATGTCAGAGGTCAAAGTTGGTGTAGGTTGTATGGAAGTCAAAATTCCTCAAGGTAAAATATCAAAGGTTTTGTCAAGTCTGGTACAGTATACAGTATATGGTAAGGCTTGGGCACCTCCAGCAAGCCACAGAGAGAAAATTCAGAAGAGACAACAGATCAGAGCAGGACAGGGCTTGGGATCATCCAACAAACCCTGGTATTATTATATGAATGTTTAACGCCAGCATGGGACAGATATTTGAATGTTTAACGCCAGCATGGGACTTGTTTTTGAATTTTTAACGCCAGCATGGGCGACATGAATGGACGAGAGAGAGAGAAAAAAGCCAGAGACAAAAGATGGTGAAGGACAGAAGAAAGAGGGGTTGGGGGGGTTGTGATCGGAGAAGCAGGATCAATTGCAGGACCAGTCAGTCTTCTTATTCTGCAGAGTGAGAACCAGAAAGAAGAAAAATAATCATTAATAATTTGTCAGATCAATATTTATCGTGCATTGTGCAGTTAGAATGTGTTGACAATTAAATATATTTAAAAGTAAAATTTCTGAAGGGCCTAATGCACTTTTTATAGTTTTAATTAGAGCTGAGTATCGTTACTACTTAAAGCTGAAGTCTAACTTTGAGCAAATACAATGAAGTTAGTTTTATAAAACGGTTTATATCTATGTAAACGGTCACTATATTCTGACAGTAGTGCATGAGACAGATAATGCGTTAAGAAATCATGCTCCTCTGTGTCCTCATGTGCTCCTAATGGCATTTGCAATATTCCACGCGCAGAAGGAAAACAACCAATCTGTGCCGAGCAGTCTCTAAGGCAGCTGTCAATCACTGCTTGCGAAACTCACAAAACTCTGATCAAACGGTCTAAACTAGGCAGCGCTGATCAAATATGAATTAAGATTCTGTTACTGTAATGCCTATTTCTCACCTCAAATGTTTTCAGAATCATATTTCAGTGTTCAACGGTTTCTAAAATCTTTACCAACCCTGCCTTTAATAAGACACCACAGTTTATTGATGATTTATCTGTATTAAGACTCTGAATCAGCAAAGTAGCTAGTGATTAATACTGTCAAATAAATGTATTGAGGGAAAAGTACAATATTTCCCCCTTGGATGTAGTTGGGTAAAAATATAATGTGACATAAAATGGAAATACTCAAGTTAAGTACAAGTACCTCAAAATTGTACCAGATTTATGCTTTTAACTTTAAAATGTATTGTTTAAGGAGAGCTTCCCCCCGGACCCCCCTAGAAGGTCTGAGGTCCCTCCACCACAGTGTCACAAATTCCTGTGGGAAGCACTACCTAATACAAAGGTGGTAGTGTGGAATCCAATCCTCTATAATAATCCAAGACAGTCACCTGGCCATTTCATACAGTGCACATTATTGATGGCACCAGTTTAAAAATCCTTCACCACTGTAGACTGTTTTTACTATATTTCAGTTAGCCACCTCATGTGGAATGGATTATTATGTGAATTACAATATGTACAAAATGTATGTTTGCTGTCTATGCTCTGACCTCATCACTCCTCACAAGGAAACTCCACGCTCTAAGCAGGAAGTGGACAGTGATGACAATAACTTTCCTCCAAGGGACAAGTTGACTCAGAGCCTACAGGCTGATGCTGAAATGCTAGCCTATATGAACAACAGCAGCAGCAAATGTCCCTCATCTCTTACATACAAATCACATCAAGGGATATTTTTCAATGAAAAGGGAGCTAAACAGTTATCCACACCTAAGTGATGTTCTCAGTTTGAGTCCAGATATTTCTTTACTCACCAATCAAGCGCAGATTCTGGAACCTCTTCTCTTTGTCTATGAGAGAAAACAAGATGTTAGTCTTTCCTTATCTCTCTCTGTGAGTATGTGTGTTAGACCGCTAACAAAATGTAGCTAAATTTAAAATATACCAAGTATCACAGCTTTTACCTACAAGTGTGAAATAATGTACATAAGCTCTGTAAATATTTTATTTCTGCACACGTAAATGCAATGTGTGAATTCAGATGACACATTTTAATGTAGTATAACAGTACCGGATTAAGTGTTCATCCTACAAGATGACTTGTATACAATTGTAAATAAAAATAAATAAATCTATAATTAATTAGCCATATACACATTTGTAATAGCAGAAATACAGTTATATTTACCTAATCTGGCTTAATGCTGGCTAACAGCTGAAACAGCTAGTGAAAAACTAAAACAGACACAAGCACTGGAGCCATAGGCCTTTTTCACAGCAGTCATTTTGACATGTCATTGCAGGGTGAACACAGGTGTATCTAATAACATTAATTAAAGCCCTGTTTCATTGAGGTGTACCAGGGTCCTGGTATTGTGCATGCTGGCTCACATGAAGGGCTGAGACACAGTAAATAGATAATGTTATGTAGCAGGCTCCACCAGTGTCTACCCTGCTATGACATGTGAACATGGCTGCTGTGAAACGGGCCTATGGAGTTAGGATATACTGGAGTTATGAGGATTAGCTGGCCGCTAGCTTGCTATTAACAACATGACAGATATGCTTTTTACATCCCCAGCTTTACATTATGTTAGGGCGACAGAGTGAGAGAGTGAACAAGACAACAGTTATTACTTAGAGGGGAGAAAAACGTTAAACTCTTTTGTTGTTGGTTAACACAGCTAAAGTTAGCATTAGCTAAAGTTAACACAGCTAAAGTTAACACAGCTAAAGTTAACACAGCTAAAGTTAACATAGCTAAAGTTAGCATTAGCTAAAGTTAACACAGCTAAAGTTAACACAGCTAAAGTTAACATAGCTAAAGTTAGCATTAGCTAAAGTTAACACAGCTAAAGTTAACACAGCTAAAGTTAGCATAGCTAAAGTTAACATAGCTAAAGTTAGCATTAGCTAAAGTTAACACAGCTAAAGTTAACACAGCTAAAGTTAGCATAGCTAAAGTTAAAATAGCTAAAGTTAGCATAGCTAAAGTTAACAAAGCTAAAGTTAACATAGCTAAAGTTAGCATGAGCTAAAGTTAGCATTAGCGACCGTTAGCATCATTGCTAACATTAGCATTAGCTAAAGTTAGCATTAGCTAAAGTTAGCATTAGCGACTGTTAGCATCATTGCTAACGTTAGCATTAGCGACGTTAGCATCATAGCTAACATTAGCTAACAATATAGGAACAGAAATGCTGCTTAGAGGCTTTATCTCCTGTAATGTGTAAAGTTTATATCAGTTATCTCACCACTTCAGTGTCACTTTAAACCACTCAACCTCTGTGTTTTACTGTTTCAGAGTTATTCTTACTGTTAAAGAGTTATTTGTTACAGTTAAAGAGTTATTTGTTACAGTTAAAGAGTTAGCTGTTGAGACAGACTCTCACTTACCTCAGGACTCAGAGCAGAAGTGACGCAGCTGGAAAAAAATGAGGCGTTCAAGGACGCTGGGAAATAGTTTCCCGCCGGAACGCCAGCGATCCAGATGACTGACTTTAAGAGGCTTTAGTCTTAAAGCTAGTGAAGATACTGGTATCATATGAAACTAGAAAACCTGATGAATTCATTGGTACCAGCCATGTCATGGTAGCTTGTCATGAAGGAGGTTAAATAACGCTCCAAATATAGGCTCAATTTTGGCAAGAGAAAACTGGAATGGCGATTTTTAAAGGTGTCCCTTGACTTCTCATCTGGAGATATGTAAATGTAAATGGGTAAATTAAACTAAACATGACTCTTTATAGACATATTTCTTCACAATTAGCATAATTTGCTTTAGTTGACTACGTAAAAGTTTATGCAAATGGAGTCTAAAGAGAAATTGATTTTTTTTTTTCAGAAAGGTCCTTGTTGACATTGTCATGCACTGAGTCCAGTGAGTGGTCAAAGCAGTCATTATCAATGTAAATAATTAGACTAACAGCAACAGCTTTGTACAGTACATGGCAGTGTAGTAATCGGAAGATTCCTAGTTCGATCCCTGGCTCCTTTAGAGAGAGTGCAAAGTGTCCTTGAGCAAGGCACTGAACACCTAACTGCTCCTGATGAGCAGGTCGTCACCTTACATGGCAGCCTCTACAATGAGTGTATGAATGTGTGTGTGAATAGGTGAATGTTGGCACGTTTTGTAAAAACATTTCAGTGGTCAATAGACTAGAGAAGCGCTGTATATATGCAGTCCATCATTTAACATTTACATATGGTTGACAAAATAACAGACACGTTCATGCAGAACGCCAAACAGCTCACAGACTGCAGTTAACTGCAGTTAGTACTGATGTCAGTGGATTCACCTACAGTAGGAAATACAACTGAAGTCATGGGACAATTTTAAGAATTCACATCATCTCATGTCTAAGTGTGTGTTTGTGTGTCTGCTTGTACACACGTATGAATACATGACAAAGAGAGAGGTTTCTCCCAGACTGTATGAAAGATTATGAAAAAGTTGAATTAATGTGACAAAGTGTCTCGACTAACAAAACTTCAAGTTGAAGTACAATATTTTTTAGAAATTATTAATGGAATTTAAAAGTTGAATAAATACTATAATAAGATGTGGAACATTTTAAGTTTTGTTGAAAGCTGAGCCAAACTGGATTGCTGTATTTAAAAGTTGAATAACACCAATAATGTATGAAAGATGTAAAATATTTAAGGCTTTTGAATAGCTGACGCTAAACTGCATTGCTGACTTTAATCTGTATGAAGAAGGGGAAGAAGTAGGAAAATAGTTGGAAAAGTGGGAATGAGTGTAATTAGTATGAATATCATTGAAAAGTTGAATAATACCAATAGTGTATAAAATATGTGGAAGATTTTAAGGTTTTTGAATAGGTGACGCAATACTGCATTGATGGTTTTATGTGTATGAAGAAGGATATAGAAACAGAAGAATATGAATCAGTAGATAAAAGTTGTAAATGCATGAAAAGCAGCTGAAGCATTACAAATTGTTTGTCACTCGATGTCACTGTAAATGAGCGCAACCTCAGTGAATTTTCGAGTTTAAATAAAGGTTAATAATAAATAGTTAATTCTGAGTTCCCTGTTGTTATCTTTTGGGGATTTTATTTTGAAAAACTAAGTGAATCCCTAGTTTCCTGTTAACATACAATGAGACTTGAGGGCTTTTATTTTGAAAAAAAAGTCTCACTGGGAGCTTCCTGTTAAGAAACAGTCACTCTATGGGGCTTTTATTTTGAAGGGATGTGTTGGGGGGAGACATAATTACACTCTCTGATGTCCACAGGGACAATATTCCATAAGAAAGAGGTATGACAGGCCTCATTGTGAGCTTCCTGTTAAGATACAGTCACTCTATGGGGCTTTAATTTTGAAGGGTTGTGTGTGTGTGTGTGTGGGGGGGGGGGGGGGGGTCAGACAGAAACAGACTGTGTCATGTAAAGGGAAATCATTCCATATGTGTTATGATAGGAAAAGGCCCATTGGCCTGTTGGCTTCTTTTAACTCTGAGGACAGACAGGAGTCCTGTATTCTGAGAGCAGAGAGTCTTGATTGGAGCAGAAGGTTTAAAGAGATCAGGCAGGAAGGAAGGGGCGTGTACATTTACAGTTTAAAGTCAAAACCAATGAAAGGAAGCTAAAACTGGTGTAATATGCCTTTTTCACAGCAGCCATTTTGACATGTCATTGCAGAGTAATCACAGGTGTAATTAATATCACTAATTATGGCCCTGATATATTGAAGCCTGCTGAAGCTGACTCAGTGAAATGGCTGTGACACAGTAAATAGAGGTTGTATGTGCGTTTGTGTGCGTGTGCGTGTGTGTGCGTGTGTGTGCGTGCGCGTGCGTGCGCGTGTGTGTGGGTCAGCCTCCTCTATTGGTTAATCTTGTTCACCTGAGAACCAGCAATCAACAGTTACCAGGGAAACCTTTGATCTTAACTGCTTTGATGTTTTCTGCTAAAATTATCACCAGTTAGATAGAGTATTAAATGGACTCAATGAGAGAAACAGCTATCGAACAACTCCCTCTGTGACAAAAACCGTAAGTCCTATCGCTTAGATTCTTTAGGAGAGGAGTAAGGACTCTCAGATGAAGAGATGGTGCGAGATTGGTGTGTGTAGTGTCAAAAATGTGGCCTCAGCAGCAGTTTCTAAAACTAGTACGTCTTCCTCTCTTCCAAAAAAAATTGAAAAAATTAACATGCAGCTCAAAGGCAGCTGAAGCTGATCTTCCCGTCACTTCCAGAAATTTATCGGAAAATGTGTAAGTCCGACTGATCCCATAACTACATGACTGCGACCAGCACAAGCTTACCAACATTTCTGGGAAGAAATTTTGTATGAAGAGTGAAAATTGTGGAAATGGCAGCGAGTTAGAAATATTTTTTCAGTAAGATTTTAAAGCCTCTCCTCACTCTAGCGCTGATGGCCTCACTCTAGGGAGCGCAATACACACTAATGTAAAAGTCTGAGAAGGGCACTTTTACCAAGCTCCAAACAAGGTTAAATATTTCAAAAAGTACAAATGGGATTTAAAAGTTGTATAATAGCCAGAATCTACGGAAGATGTGGAACATTTTAGAGTTTGAATGGAGTTTCTAGGTAAAAGTATGAATGAGCAGTGAAGAGTTGAAAACACTTGAAAGTTTTTTAATTCTGAACATGTCTTCCATTCATTTCAATGGAGAATTTTTGATGAATTATGGTTAATAAATCTTAAAATATGAAAGTTATGAATGAGATTAGTAATAGCGCACATGTCCTAATTTAGCTGCACGTTTTAATATTTGAATGGTCTTTCTATGTTGAAAAATGTGGAAGCAGTAGCATTGGGAAAAAAGTGGGCGGAAGAAAAATAATAACTAGAAAAGCAATTTCTGAAGAAATCGCGGTGTGAATGCCGGTTGCTGAAGAGCTGACGCTACGCTGAAATGCCGGCTTGAATGTTGTGAGAAGAAGTTGAAGTAGTAGGAATAGATGGAAAATAGGAAAGGGTTTAATTCTTATGAATATCACTGAAAAGTTGAATAATACCAATAGTGTATGAAAGATGTGGAATATTTTAAGGTTTTTGAATAGCTGACGCTAAACTGCATTGCTGATTTTAATCTGTATGAAGAAGGGGAAGAAGTAGGAAAATAGTTGGAAAATGGGAATGAGTTTAATTTGTATGAATATCATTGAAAAGGTGAATAATACCAATAGTGTATAAAAGATGTGGAATATTTTAAGGTTTTTGAATAGCTGACGCTAAACTGCATTGCTGATTTTAATCTGTATGAAGAAGGGGAAGAAGTAGGAAAATAGTTGGAAAAGTGGGAATGGGTTTAATTTAATCTAATTTAATTAATTTGTATGAATATCATTGAAAAGTTGAATAATACCAATAGTGTATAAAAGATGTGGAAGATTTTAAGGTTTTTGAATAGCTGAACCAATACTGCATTGATGGTTTTAATCTTTATGAAGAAGGATATAGAAACAGAAGAATATGAATCAGTAGATAAAAGTTGTAAATGCATGAAAAGCAGCTGAAGCATTACAAATTGTTTGTCACTCGATGTCACTGTAAATGAGGGCAACCTCAGTGAATTTTCGAGTTTAAATAAAGGTTAATAATAAATAGTTAATTCTGAGTTCCCTGTTGTTACCTTTTGGGGGTTTTATTTTGAAAAACTAAGTGAATCCCTAATTTCCTGTTAACATACAATGAGACTTGGGGGCTTTTATTTTGAAAAAAAAGTCTCACTGGGAGCTTCCTGTTAAGAAACAGTCACTCTATGGGGCTTTTATTTTGAAGGGATATGTTGGGGGGAGACATAATTACACTCTCTGATGTCCACAGGGACAATATTCCATAAGAAAGAGTTATGGCAGGCCTCATTGTGAGCATCCTGTTAAGATACAATCACTCTATGGGGCTTTTATTTTGAAGGGTTGTGTGTGTGGGGGGGATGCAGACAGAAACAGACTGTGTCATGTAAAGGGAAATCATTCCATAAGAAGGTTTTATGATAGGAAAAGGCCCATTGGCCTGTTGGCTTCTTTTAACTCTGAGGACAGACAGGAGTCCTGTATTCTGAGAGCAGAGAGTCCTGATTGGAGCAGAAGGTTTAAAGAGATCAGGCAGGAAGGAAGGTTCGTGTCCATTTACAATTTAAAGTCAAAACCAAGGAGAGAAGCTAAAACTTGAGTAATATGCCTTTTTCACAGCAGCCATTTTGACATGTCAATACAAAGTAATCACAGGTGTAATTAATATCACTAATTATGGCCCTGATATATTGAAGCCCGGCTGAAGCTGGCTCAGTGAAATGGCTGTGAGACAGTAAATAGAGTTTGTGTGTGCGTGTGTGTGTGTGTGTGCGTCTGTGTGCGTGCGCGTGTGTGCGTGTGTGTGCACGTTTGTGGGTGCGTGCGCGTGTGTGCGCGTGTGTGCGTGTGTGCGCGTTTGTGGGTGCGTGCGCGTGTGTGCGCGTGCGTGCGCGTGTGTGCGCGTGCGTGCGTGCGCGTGTGTGCGTGTGTGTGCGTGTGTGCGCGTTTGTGGGTGCGTGCGCGTGTGTGCTATTGTACGTGTGTGCGTGCGTGTGTTTGTGTGTGTGTGTGTGTGTGTGTGTATGTGTGTGCGTCGGCCTTTCCTGCTTAGTTAATCTAATTCACCTGTAACCAGCAATCAACGGTTACCAGGGAAACCTTTGAACTTAACTGCTTTGATGTGTTGAATGATCTCCAGTTAGACAGACTCAATGAGAGAAACAGCATCGAACAACTCCCTCTGTGACAAAAACCGTGAGTCCTATCGCTTAGATTCTTTAGGAGAGGAGTAAGGACCCTCAGATGAAGAGATGGTGCGAGATTGGTGTATGTAGTGTCAACAATGTGGTCTCAGCAGCAGTTTCAAAAACTAGTACCTCTTGCAATCTTCCAAAAAAATTTGAGAAAATTAACATGGAGCTCAAAGGAGGCTGAAGGTGATCTTCCTGTCACTTCCAAGCATTTATCAGAAAATGTGTAAGTCCGACTGATTCCATAACTACATGACTGCGACCAGCACAAGCTTACCAACATTTCTGGGAAGAAATTTTGTATGAAGAGTGAAAATTGTGGAAATGGCAGCGAGTTAGAAATATTTTTTCAGTAAGATTTTAAAGCCTCTCCTCACTCTAGCGCTAATGACCTCACTCTAACGAACGCAATACACATTAATGTAAAAGTCTGAGAAGAGCACTTTTACCAAGCTCCAAACAAGGTTAAATATTTCAAAAAGTACAAATGTGATTTAAAAGTTGAATAATAGCCAGAATCTAAGGAAGATGTGAAAGATTTTAGAGTTTGAATGGAGTTTCTAGGTGAAAGTATGAATGAGCAGTGAAGAGTTGAAAACGCTTGAAAGTTTTTAAATTCTGAACATGTCTTCCATTCGTTTCAATGCAAAATTTTTGATGAATTATGGTTAATAAATCTTAAAATATGAAAGTTATGAATGAGATTAGTAATACCGCACATGTCCTAATTCAGCTGCACGTTTTAATGTTTGAATGGGATTTCTATGTTGAAAAATGTGGAAGCAGTAGCATTGGAAAAAAAGTGGGGAGAAGAAAAATAATAATAATAAAAATAAAGAATGTAGAATAACATAGGTTGTGAATGCTTCCAGCATTCACACCAACTAGAAAAGCAATTTCTGAAGAAATCGCGGTGTGAATGCCGGTTGCTGAAGAGCTGACGCTACGCTGTAATGCCGGCTTGAATGTTGTGAGAAGAAGGTGAAGTAGTAGGAATAGATGGAAAATAGGAAAGGGTTTAATTCTTATGAATATCACTGAAAAGTTGAATAATACCAATAGTGTATGAAAGATGTGGAATATTTTAAGGTTTTTGAATAGCTGACGCTAAACTGCATTGCTGATTTTAATCTGTATGAAGAAGGGGAAGAACTAGGAAAATAGTTGGAAAAGTGGGAATGAGTTTAATTTGTATGAATATCATTGAAAAGTTGAATAATACCAATAGTGTATAAAAGATGTGGAATATTTTAAGGTTTTTGAATAGCTGACGCTAAACTGCATTGCTGATTTTAATCTGTATGAAGAAGGGGAAGAAGTAGGAAAATAGTTGGAAAAGTGGGAATGGGTTTAATTTAATTTAATTTAATTAATTTGTATGAATATCATTGAAAAGTTGAATAATACCAATAGTGTATAAAAGATGTGGAAGATTTTAAGGTTTTTGAATAGCTGAATCAATATTGCATTGATGGTTTTAATCTGTATGAAGAAGGATATAGAAACAGAAGAATATGAATCAGTAGATAAAAGTTGTAAATGCATGAAAAGCAGCTGAAGCATTACAAATTGTTTGTCACTCGATGTCACTGTAAATGAGGGCAACCTCAATGAATTTTCGAGTTTAAATAAAGGTTAATAATAAATAGTTAATTCTGAGTTCCCTGTTGTTACCTTTTGGGGCTTTTATTTTGAAAAACTAAGTGAATCCCTAGTTTCCTGTTAACATACAATGAGACTTGGGGGCTTTTATTTTGAAAAAAAAGTGTCACTGGGAGCTTCCTGTTAAGAAACAGTCACTCTATGGGGCTTTTATTTTGAAGGGATATGTTGGGGGGAGACATAATTACACTCTCTGATGTCCACAGGGACAATATTCCATAAGAAAGAGGTATGAAAGGCCTCATTGTGAGCCTCCTGTTCAGATACAGTCACTCTATGGGGCTTTTATTTTGAAGGGATATGTTGGGGGGAGACATAATTACACTCTCTGATGTCCACAGGGACAATAGTCCATAAGAAAGAGGTATGGCAGGCCTCATTGTGAGGATCCTGTTAAGATACAATCACTCTATAGGGCTTTTATTTTGAAGGGTTGTGTGTGTGTGGGGGGGAGTCAGACAGAAACAGACTGTGTCATGTAAAGGGAAATCATTCCATGAGAAGGTGTTATGATAGGAAAAGGCCCATTGGCCTGTTGGCTTCTTCTAACTCTGAGGACAGACAGGAGTCCTGTATTCTGAGAGCAGAGAGTCCTGATTGGAGCAGAAGGTTTAAAGAGATCAGGCAGGAAGGAAGGCGCGTGTCCATTAACAGTTTAAAGTCAAAACCAATGAAGAGAAGCTAAAACTGGTGTAATATGCCTTTTTCACAGCAGCCATTTTGACATGTCAATGCAGAGTAATCACAGGTGTAATTAATATCACTAATTATGGCCCTGATATATTGAAGCCTGGCTGAAGCTGGCTCAGTGAAATGGCTGTGACACAGTAAATAGAGTTTGTGTGTGTGTGTGTGTGTGCGTGTGCGTGTGCGTGTGTCAACCTGCTCTAATAGTTAATCTCCTCCACCTGTGAACCAGCCATCAACGGTTACCAGGGAAACCTTTGATCTTAACTGCTTTGATGTTACTTCTAAAGTTAGACAGAGTTTTAAATGGTATCTATTAGAGAAACAGCCACCGAACAACTCCCTCTGTGACAAAAGCCGTGAGTCCTATCGCTTAGATTCTTTAGGAGAGGAGTAAGGACCCTCAGATGAAGAGATGGTGCGAGATTGGTGTGTGTAGTTTCAAAAATGTGGCCTCAGCAGCAGTTTCAAAACTAGTACCTCTTGCAATCTTCCAAAAAAATTTGACATATTTAACATGGGACTCAAAGGGAGCTGAAGCTGATCTTACAGTCACTTCCAGGCATTTATCAGAAAATGTGTAAGTCCGACTGATTCCATAACTACATGACTGCGACCAGCACAAGCTTACCAACATTTCTGGGAAGAAATGTTGCATGAAGAGTGAAAATTGTGGAAATGGCAGCGAGTTAGAAATATTTTTTCAGTAAGATTTTAAAGCCTCTCCTCACTCTATCGCTGATGGCTTCACTCTAACGAGCGCAATACACACTAATGTAAAAGTCTGAGAAGAGCACTTTTACCAAGCTCCAAACAAGGTTAAATTTTTCAAAAAGTACAAATGTGATTTAAAAGTTGAATAATAGCCAGAATCTAAGGAAGATGTGAAAGATTTTAGAGTTTGAATGGAGTTTCTAGGTGAAAGTATGAATGAGCAGTGAAGAGTTGAAAACGCTTGAAAGTTTTTTAATTCTGAACATGTCTTCCATTCATTTCAATGCAAAATTTTTGATGAATTATAGTTAATAAATCTTAAAATATGAAAGTTATGAATGAGATTAGTAATACCGCACATGTCCTAATTTAGCTGCACGTTTTAATGTTTGAATGGAGTTTCTATGTTGAAAAATGTGGAAGCAGTAGAGGGCCAAAAAAACTGTACGGAAGAAAAATAAAAATAAAGAATGTAGAATAACATAGGTTGTGAATGCTTCCAGCATTCACACCAACTAGAAAAGCAATTTCTGAAGAAATCGCGGTGTGAATGCCGGTTGCTGAAGAGCTGACGCTACGCTGTAATGCCGGCTTGAATGTTGTGAGAAGAAGGTGAAGTAGTAGGAATAGATGGAAAATAGGAAAGGGTTTAATTCTTATGAATATCACTGAAAAGTTGAATAATACCAATAGTGTATGAAAGATGTGGAATATTTTAAGGTTTTTGAATCTTGATAGCTGACGCTAAACTGCATTGCTGATTTTAATCTGTATGAAGAAGGGGAAGAAGTAGGAAAATAGTTGGAAAAGTGGGAATGGGTTTAATTTAATTTAATTTAATTAATTTGTATGAATATCATTGAAAAGTTGAATAATACCAATAGTGTATAAAAGATGTGGAAGATTTTAAGGTTTTTGAATAGCTGAACCAATACTGCATTGATGGTTTTAATCTGTATGAAGAAGGATATAGAAACAGAAGAATATGAATCGGTAGATAAAAGTTGTAAATGCATGAAAAGCAGCTGAAGCATTACAAATTGTTTGTCACTCGATGTCACTGTAAATGAGGGCAACCTCAGTGAATTTTCGAGTTTAAATAAAGGTTAATAATAAATAGTTAATTCTGAGTTTCCTGTTGTTACCTTTTGGGGCTTTTATTTTGAAAAACTAAGTGAATCCCTAGTTTCCTGTTAACATACAATGAGACTTGGGGGCTTTTATTTTGTAAAACAAGTCTCACTGGGAGCTTCCTGTTAAGAAACAGTCACTCTATGGGGCTTTTATTTTGAAGGGATAATTATTACACTCTCTGATGTCCACAGGGACAATATTCCATAAGAAAGAGGTATGGTAGGCCTCATTGTGAGCATCCTGTTCAGATACAGTCACTCTATGGGGCTTTTATTTTGAAGGGATGTGTGTGTGGGGGGATGCAGACAGAAACAGACTGTGTCATGTAAAGGGAAATCATTCCATAAGAAGGTTTTATGATAGGAAAAGGCCCATTGGCCTGTTGGCTTCTTTTAACTCTGAGGACAGACAGGAGTCCTGTATTCTGAGAGCAGAGAGTCCTGATTGGAGCAGAAGGTTTAAAGAGATCAGGCAGGAAGGAAGGTTCGTGTCCATTTACAATTTAAAGTCAAAACCAAGGAGAGAAGCTAAAACTTGAGTAATATGCCTTTTTCACAGCAGCCATTTTGACATGTCAATACAAAGTAATCACAGGTGTAATTAATATCACTAATTATGGCCCTGATATATTGAAGCCCGGCTGAAGCTGGCTCAGTGAAATGGCTGTGAGACAGTAAATAGAGTTTGTGTGTGCGTGTGTGTGTGTGTGTGCGTCTGTGTGCGTGCGCGTGTGTGCGTGTGTGTGCACGTTTGTGGGTGCGTGCGCGTGTGTGCGCGTGTGTGCGTGTGTGCGCGTTTGTGGGTGCGTGCGCGTGTGTGCGCGTGCGTGCGCGTGTGTGCGCGTGCGTGCGTGCGCGTGTGTGCGTGTGTGTGCGTGTGTGCGCGTTTGTGGGTGCGTGCGCGTGTGTGCTATTGTACGTGTGTGCGTGCGTGTGTTTGTGTGTGTGTGTGTGTGTGTGTATGTGTGTGCGTCGGCCTTTCCTGCTTAGTTAATCTAATTCACCTGTAACCAGCAATCAACGGTTACCAGGGAAACCTTTGAACTTAACTGCTTTGATGTGTTGAATGATCTCCAGTTAGACAGACTCAATGAGAGAAACAGCATCGAACAACTCCCTCTGTGACAAAAACCGTGAGTCCTATCGCTTAGATTCTTTAGGAGAGGAGTAAGGACCCTCAGATGAAGAGATGGTGCGAGATTGGTGTATGTAGTGTCAAAATGTGGTCTCAGCAGCAGTTTCAAAAACTAGTACCTCTTGCAATCTTCCAAAAAAATTTGAGAAAATTAACATGGAGCTCAAAGGAGGCTGAAGGT
>CAKAOJ020001253.1:0-63125 GCA_916701645.2 Sebastolobus alascanus
CCGGAGCACCCGGAGTAAACCCACACTAACATGCATGACTTTGGACTGTGGGAGGAAACCGGAGCACCCGGAGTAAACCCACACTAACCTGCATGTCTTTGGACTGTGGGAGGAAACCGGAGCACCCGGAGTAAACCCACACTAACATGCATGACGTTGGACTGTGGGAGGAAACCGGAGCACCCGGAGTAAACCCACACTAACCTGCATGTCTTTGGACTGTGGGAGGAAACCGGAGCACCCGGAGAAAACCCACACTAACCTGCATGTCTTTGGTAAATATTTGGTAAATATTAAATAATAAATATTTCTGTTTAGCTGCCACACTACAGTACTAATAACCACCATGATTACAGACCACCGATGTTTGATCATTTCAGAGAATAATGATGACCTGCTGTCAGCTGACGTACACGCCGATACCGTTCTGTGATGAGACGATAACGGCTGATAAATATCAGACTGTAGCGCAGCGGGTGAAACCTTTTTTGTGAGCTGTGTAAGTCGACAGTATAAAATAAAATATTCACTTCTCTTTTCAACGTAATAGTGTTGTGACAGATTAACCTTTAGAGGCCCTGAAGACCAGATGTTGAGGTAGACATACAATTTCCAAACCATCCCTGGTTTTAACCGCATCACCATACGAGTTTGTAATTTTGACTAAACTGGGGCTAAAATATAATATTAAAATATTAAATCGCGATTAATCGGAAAGTTATCACACATTCATTATCTGTTCTAAATGAACCTTAAAGGGAGATTTGTCAAGTATTTAATCCTCTTATCAACATGGGAGTGGACAAATATGCTGCTTTATGCAAATGTATGTATATATTTATTGTTGTAAATCAATTAACAACACAAAACAATGATAGATATTGTCCAGAAACCCTCACAGGTTCTGCATTTAGCATAAAACAATATGCTCAGATCCTAACATGGCAAACTGCAGCCCAACAGGCAACAACAGCTGTCAGTGTGTCAGTGTGCTGACTTGACTATGACTTGCCCCAAACTGCATGTGATTATCATAAAGTGGGCATGTCTGTAAAGGGGAGACTCGTGGGTACCCATAGAACCCATTTACATTCACTGATCTGGAGGTCAGAGGTCAAGGGACCCCTTTGGAAATGGACATGACAGTTTGGAGCGTTATTTAACCTCCTTCATGACCAGATAGTCTGACCTGGTTGGTACCGATGGATTCATCAGGTTTATAGTTTACTATGATACCAGGATCTTTACAACTGAGCCGCTACAATTTACAGTCATTATCGTGTTCACTTTTACAGCCATAATATATACTATATATATATATATATATATGTATTACGTCAACTAGATTTTGTCGATTCTGTTTTGATGATTATTAGATTTAGAGAGGATACAACAACCGCCCCAGACTAAACATAAAAGAGAGTAAATGTTTAATGTGATTATTTAGATGATCATTTTAGAAATGAAATTAAACCAGCGGCTCTGATGAAGTAAGAAAATCTTAAAATTGATGATTTGGAAAATGATCGGCAGGGAATCCAGGGACTTATTTGGGTAAAACATAAACTCTGTAATAGTCGTAGATATCTCAGATTAGTTTCCTGTGAGTGACATCATCTATTTACTTTCTAAACTTTCTAACCTCCAGGTAATTCCTTTGTCTCGGTGGCCGCCACCAAACCCCCGCCAGAGAAACGCCAAAACAAAGCAGTATTTCCTGTGGTCACTACACAGGAGCACAAACACCCAGAGCGAAAGCCTGAGAGTGTCTTCCCATGATGCAGTGCGCGAGTGCTAATTGGCCTGTTAGTGTAGCTGGTTAGATCCTCCAGCGTGTCCGAGTGTCCACAGATCCTCTGGGGTCCGGCCTCCAGCTGCTGGAGCTCCTCCGGGGCTCATTACTGTCTAATGATCCAGTAAACATGAAGAAAGTCCCCACTGTCTGTCCTCTCTGTCCTCTCTGTCCACCCAACAAGGACCACTAATACATCTATGGGCTGTAGAGGACATATAGTGACCTTTAACTGGCTGACGTAATGTCTTACCGCTCTGGTCCAGGTGGTTTTAGGGTTCTGGTAGAAGTTCACTTATTTCTATAAAGTTTGTTTCTTGACACGAAGACACAGAGAAGCTGAGGTCCAGTTGGGCAGTTTCCAGCAGCCTTCAAAGAATTTACAGGAAGTCACAGACACAGTTACTTCCTGTTAGATCCGATCTGTAGGCTACTTGTAGTTTTCAGACCACGTTGGGATTTATTTATATTTGTTTGTAAATCTATGTGGAAATGTGCGTGTATCTGGCGTTGGATTCTATCCTTTATTATTGTTATGTCCACCTTGTAAAGCACATAATGAGCACTCGTTTTGATAAGTGTTATATATAAATAACCTTCATTATTATAATAATTATCATTATCAACCACACAAGATGTGTTTGTTAACAGATGAAACCTTCAACATGAGACTAATATCCTACAATCTAGTGTTAAATATTACAATTACACAGAAAGTTGTGACTTTCTACAACACGTGGTGTTTGCTGTCAAAACTAAGAACCAATCAGCTCTTTGATCATTGACCTATCAAAGATCCTTTGTTTGATCATTGACCTATCATCAATCCTTTGTTTGATCATTGACCTATCATTGATCCTTTGTTTGATCATTGACCTATCATTGATCCTTTGTTTGATCATTGACCTATCATTGATTCTTTGTTTGATCATTGACCTATCATCGATCCTTAAGTTTATGCACGAAGACAGCCGCAGTTGGGATAGGTGGCTACGTCCTCTGTTGTTTGCAGTGCAGGTCGTACACCAGGCCTTCTGAAACCAAAAAGCCACCAGGAAAGCTGTTTCCCCATGGTGAATGACAACACACTAGACCGGATAGTGGCCCGATTCTATTGGCCCGGGAAATGTAAGTCTCTGGTGTACGTCTTAGCCTGAATTCCAGCTGGTTAACCAACCGTACATCCCGAGAACGCCTTTGCGCCCATTGCCACTCTTTGAGGTTCCATTTGAGAGTTTTGGCAAAGACCTCATTGGGCCGTTTTACCAGAGTGCTTTGTGTTGGTTCTGATGAACGTGATATCCTGAAGCAGTGGTTCTGTGCATCATCTCTGTAGAGAGTGTTGTACAGGCGCTGTTTTGGTTGATATTCCGAGTTGGGATCCAGAAAGAAGTCCTGACTGACCAGCGCTCCTCGTTCATGTACTGCATGGTATGGAACTGTTCGGATAATTGGGCATCAAGTCAATTGTAAATATGGGTCAGAATGCAGACAGCACCTATTTGATGGTGAAGATGTAATCATCCCACCTCGGCTCCACTGGCCCAAAATCTGTCGTCCCTGACAAACACTCAAACCATCAATTGACTGTTCATTTGCTAAAAGACTAGTTCTAATCATTCATCAATCATCATCAGTGTTTGCAGTGTTTTGAGGACAAACCAACACTAGAGAACACGGCTTCACTGTGGCAACAACCTACCATTAATTTAAGAGAAAGTGCGAAATCTAAGGGAGAAATGTGTACATTTAAGGCATGAATTGTCAGTTTGAGGACACATACTGTATTAGCAGTCATTCAGTGTCCATTCTGTCCTTCTAACTTTACTGGGAAGAACTTTTTTTTAATTTGCTTCAAGTTGCTTCAGAAGTGAGTTTTCCATATTTAGTTTCTCATTTTGATTGCGTGACACCGACGCTCTCTGGGACCTTTCGTCAGACGGAGGGTATTAAAGTGCTGAGTCAGCGCTCAGCAGGGACAGGTGGATGAAGGGATGGACGGAGGAGAGTCAGCAGCTGACATCATCACCCTGCAGACGGAACACGTTTACTCACCAAGAACAAGTAAAACCTGCTGATTTCTTCTCTACATACAGCAGCTCTTCATGTTCTATATCCACATCTAATGACTCACCTATAGTGACCTTTCTAGACTGAACTGGGAACCAGTTAAACTATCTAACTCCACCAGTGTGAGCCATGAGCCAGCTTTGCTTTGGGTAACGTTTGTTTGCCAAAATGTTTCCTGGATGGTGTTGATGTGTTGTTCTTGTCTTGGTGTATATTTACTGTTGAGCCCTTTCCAGGTTCCCCCTGCAGCCAGAGGACATCCTGTACCTGTTGAATGTTAAACAATGTGCTAACTTGCTGTGTGTCTGTTTGGTTTCTACACCTGTTGTTTTCCTCAGACGTCCTCACAGAGTAACATTTTGCATCGTCTATCCTCAGATAGATCCTTTACCCCGTTAACGGGAGATGAGTCGGCGGGCGAGCCCGACTGACTTTACTGTCTTCAGAGGTTTTAGTAGGTCATGAAGGAGGTTAAATAACACTCCAAAACTGGCATGGCCATTTTCAAATGGGTCCCTTGACCTCTGACCTCAGGATATGTGAATGTAAATGGGTTCTATGGGTACCCACGAGTCTCCCCTTTACAGACATGCCCACTTTACGATAATCACATGCAGTATAAATGTGTTATTGTCTCCTATTCTAAAATGGTGTATCTGAATATTTCTGCATCTGCATAAACAGTGTTGAATTCCATAAATTGTGTATCACTGTAAAGCTGAGACTCTGGTGGATCCAATGAGCCCAACTGTATTCATGTGTGATGATGTTAGTCCCCATAGGAGATATTTTATTGACCTAACTGTATAAAATGACCTGTTGTGACCTCTAGGATAATCACAGCCTCGTGAAACTTTACAGCCACAAACTAGAGACCTAGAGCATTCAGAGGATGGATGGCTTTCCTAGCTAGATTGACAATAAGGGGGTTTCTGAGCAGTTTACACAACACAAGTTCTCGCCGTCCAATCGCTGAAAAATGCAGAAATCTCCGAATGTCAAAAGTTTTTGATCCCAAATCACAGCATGTCTTTTTCTATGGTGTTACTCAAGGTCTTGATGTCTTAATGTGGTATTTTGGAGGGATTATTGATCATTTTTATCAATTCTCCAGTGGTAAAAAATGGTTAAATTTAGCACCGAATCTGTGGAACAAATGGTATCAACCTGTGAGACATAATAGAGCATGGGGATGGACATCAGATACTTCTATCATCAGGTTCTAAACCCTGATACACTTTAAACATTTATGTTAATTGATTGTTTATGTTGTTCAGGTTCCAGCTTTCAGATGATGTTCACCACTTCTATGTGACCTCTACTGTTGACCTGCTATCTCCCCCTAAAGACCCCAGCAGTCAGTAGAGTTACAATATGGAGAAACACTTTGGTATAAATAATAAGAATTATTTTGTGTTTGGAGTAAAGATGAGAGAACACAGAAGGTGCCCCCCCCCCCCCCCCCCCCCCCCCCACCACAGTGCTTTACTCCTTATATTTGTTGTCCACCCAGTAATGTTTGTCTCCCAGAGACCGTCTATATGACAGATCGTCTCTATGAAGACATGACTGGACTTTTAAAAATGTTTCTCCTCTTTCAGGCTGATCCACCTGAAGCCCTGAACCAGGAGGTTTTCTGAGGAGAGGAGGATGGAGAACGTCTCCTCGCACAAGCACTTCGTCCTCGACGGCTTCAGTGAGCTGGGAGCTCTGAGGCCCGTCCTCTTCATCCCGTTCTTCATCATGTTCGTGGTGTCGCTGTCGGCCAACTCCCTGCTGCTGTACGTCGTCGTGTCACAGAGAAGCCTCCACTCTCCGATGTGCGTCCTCATCGCCGGCATGGCGTTCGTGGACCTGAGCCTCCCGCTGTTCTTCGTCCCCCACATGCTGCTGAGCTTCCTGTTGGACTGGAGGGGGATCTCTCTGAGCGGCTGCCTGGTTCAGATGTATTTTGTTCACTTCGTCGCAGCTTTTCAGTCCACGTTGCTGGTGTGGATGGCGCTGGACCGCTACTTCGCCATCTGCACGCCTCTCTACTACCACGATCGCATGGCTTTACCCAGATTCCTCAAGTTTATCGTCCCGCTCGTGGTCAGAAACTTTGTCCTGATCACGCTGGTGGTAAGTCTGGCTGGATCTTTGTCCTTCTGCTTCAGAAACGTGATGAACCACTGTTTCTGTGAGCACATGGCCTTAGTGCAGCTGGCCTGTGGAAGCACTGCCGTCAACAGTCTGGTGGGTCTGACCTCGGTGTTCCTTATCCCTGTAGCCGACTTCATCTTCATCGCCGCCTCCTACGTGGTCATATTCAGCTCTGTGCTCAGGTCCGGCAAGACGGGTGTCAAAGCGCTTCACACCTGCGTGACTCACATCGTGGTCATCACCGTCAGCCTGACCATCGCGCTCGTTGCTTTCCTGTCGTATCGGATCAGAAACGGTCTTCCCGCCGCGGTCCGGGTCTTCATCAGCACCATGTACCTGCTGTTCCCGAGCTGTTTCAACCCGATCATCTACGGCATCAGAACCGCCGAGATCCGACAGCACATCCCGAGGACTCTGACGTGCAGTCGCTTTGTCCGAACTGTGCCCCGTTCTTAAAAAACGATTAGAAGTGTCTGATATAAAATGTCTCCATCATATAGAAGCTCATTTCTATGGTGTCTCAGAGGTGTTCCTAATATTTTGCCCTCCTACTTTAAATGAAGTGGACTTTTCTGATAGGAAATAGTGTTTTGCGTCTGTCCGGTATTCCTGGGGGGAACTGATCGTGAGGTCCATAGTCGCCGTTGTACCTCTTTCTGCTTGAAATGTTCAAATTTTGTGAGTATGGGTCGTTTGTCTATGGGTTTTGGGGTCCGATGCGGTGTACTCGCTGGAATGTGATGTTCTGATAGCGCCGCAGTTCAGCGTAACAACTGTGTATTTAGTGATGAAAGCAACACATTGGTCACAGATGTAGGTTTATATGTTATGAACAGATATAGATATCAGGACGCTGCAAATTTGGCCCCTGAGGGCCGTGGCGGCGATTTTGTTTTTGCCGGTTGTCATTCGATCATGAAGGTTAGGAGGTGAACTTTGACCCTGAAGTGACCTTCATGCTCCTTTTATTTGGTTTTCACGTTTTTCCATTAAAGAATAAAGAAGTTATAAAACCCTGTCTGTGATCTTCTGACATCTGATCTGATCACCCTGAACACACCTTGGAAATCATCAAGTCTCAGAAAATCATTCTTCTGCAACATTTAGGAATATTTAACCCCTATTTGGTGGCCATTTTGAAAAAAAAAAAAAATATTTTTATTTTAAAATTTCATTTTAAAAATGAATAAGAATAAATACATAAATAAACAAAAAGGAAAATTAAACAGAAGAGTAAATAAATAAGGGAATTAATACAAACATAAACAAATGAAGAAGCAAATTAAAACAGAAATATCCATTTGTCACATTTTATCAATTAATTAATACCTACATTTATTTAAAATATTTTTTTGCTACATTTAATGACATATTTATTTATTTATTTATCGAGTTATTTATTCATTTATTAATTTATTTTATATTTTGGCATGTTCAGTCCTCCATAAGGAACCTCACTGTTTGTCAGATTTTCTTTTGTGTTATTTTTAATGTGTCAACACCGATTGATGTTTTTCACTATTGAAATAAAGTTTGTATTTGAGTTTTGTATAATGAAGTTTGAGAATTGTTCAAATTAAAACTAACAAACAATCATATTTCCTGGTTTCCTGTGTCTCCATCATCATCATCATGAGGTGGGAGGGACTGGTCTCCATCATCATCATCATCAGGTGGGAGGGACTGGTCTCCATCATCATCATCATCAGGTGGGAGGGACTGGTCTCCATCATCATCATCATCAGGTGGGAGGGACTGGTCTCCATCATCATCATCATCCAGGTGGGAGGGACTGGTCTCCATCATCATCATCATCCAGGTGGGAGGGACTGGTCTCCATCATCATCATCATCCAGGTGGGAGGGACTGGTCTCCATCATCATCATCATCAGGTGGGAGGGACTGGTCTCCATCATCATCATCATGAGGTGGGAGGGTCTTGTCTCCATCATCATCATCATCAGGTGGGAGGGACTGGTCTCCATCATCATCATCATCAGGTGGGAGGGACTGGTCTCCATCATCATCATCATCAGGTGGGAGGGACTGGTCTCCATCATCATCATCATCAGGTGGGAGGGACTGGTCTCCATCATCATCATCATCAGGTGGGAGGGACTGGTCTCCATCATCATCATCATCATCCAGGTGGGAGGGACTGGTCTCCATCATCATCATCATGAGGTGGGAGGGACTGGTCTCCATCATCATCATCATGAGGTGGGAGGGACTGGTCTCCATCATCATCATCATGAGGTGGAAGGGACTGGTCTCCATCATCATCATCATCCAGGTGGGAGGGACTGGTCTCCATCATCATCATCATGAGGTGGGAGGGACTGGTCTCCATCATCATCATGAGGTGGGAGGGACTGGTCTCCATCATCATCATCATGAGGTGGGAGGGACTGGTCTCCATCATCATCATCCAGGTGGGAGGGAAAATTTCACGAAAAAAAGTCATACTATAGTATGTCAGAAAATGTCATGAAAAAAGTCATACTATAGTATGTCGAAAAATGTCATGAAAAAAAGTCATACTATATTATGTCGAAAATTTTATGATAAAAAAGTCATACTATAGCATGTCGAAAATTTCATGAAAAAAAGTCATACTATAGTATGTCGAAAAATGTCATGAAAAAAAGTCATACTATAGTATGTCGAAAATTCTCGAGAAAAAGTCATACTATAGTATGTCGAAAAATTTCATGAGAAAAAGTCATACTATAGTATGTCGAAAATTCTCATGAGAAAAAGTCATACTATAGTATGTCGAAAAATTTCATGAAAAAAAGTCATACTATAGGATGCCGAAAATTTCATGAAAAAAAGTTATAATCTAGTATGTCGAAAAATCTCATGAGAAAAGTCATACTATAGTATGTCGAAATATTTCATGATAAAAAAGTCATACTATAGTATGTTGAAAATTTTCATGAAAAAAAGTCATACTTTAGTATGACGAAAAATTTCATGAAAAAAAGTCATAGTATAGTATGTCGAAGATTTTCATGAAAAAAAGCCATACTATAATATGGCGAAAATTCTCATGAGAAAAAGTCATACTATAGTATGTCGAAAATGTTCATGATAAAAAAGTCATACTATAGTATGTCGAAATATTTCATGATAAAAAAGTCATACTATAGAATGTCGAAAATGTTCATGAAAAAAAGTCATACTATAGTATGTCGGAAAATTTCATGATAAAAAAGTCATACTATAGTATGTCGAAGATTTTCATGAAAAAAAGCCATACTATAGTATGTCGGAAAATTTCATGATAAAAAAGTCATACTCTAGTATGTCGAAAATTTTCATGAGAAAAAGTCATACTATAGTATGTCGAAAATTTTCATGAAAAAAAGTCATACTATAGGATGTCCAAAAATATCATGAAAAAAAGTCATAGTATAGTATGTCGAAGATTTTCATGAAAAAAAGCCATACTATAATATGGCGAAAATTCTCATGAGAAAAAGTCATACTATAGTATGTCGAAAATGTTCATGATAAAAAAGTCATACTATAGTATGTCGAAATATTTCATGATAAAAAAGTCATACTATAGAATGTCGAAAATGTTCATGAAAAAAAGTCATACTATAGTATGTCGGAAAATTTCATGATAAAAAAGTCATACTATAGTATGTCGAAGATTTTCATGAAAAAAAGCCATACTATAGTATGTCGGAAAATTTCATGATAAAAAAGTCATACTCTAGTATGTCGAAAATTTTCATGAGAAAAAGTCATACTATAGTATGTCGAAAATTTTCATGAAAAAAAGTCATACTATAGGATGTCGAAAATGTTCATGAAAAAAAGTGATACTATAGCATGTCGAAAATTTCATGAAAAAAAGTCATACTATAGTATGTCGAAAATTTTCATTAGAAAAAGTCATACTATAGTATGTCCAAAAATATCATGAAAAAAAGTCATAGTATAGTATGTCGAAAAATTTCATGATAAAAAAGTCATACGATAGTATGTCGAAAAATTTAATGGAAAAAAGTCATACTATAGTATGTCGAAAAATTTCATGAAAAAAAGTCATAGTATAGTAGGTCGAAGATTTTCATGAAATAAAGTCATACTATAGTATATCGAAAAATTTCATGAAAAAAAGTCATACTATAGTATGTCGAAAATGTTCATGAAAAAAAGTCATACTATAGCATGTCGAAAAATTTAATGGAAAAAAGTCATACTATAGTATGTCGAAAAATTTAATGGAAAAAAGTCATACTATAGTATGTCGAAAAATTTCATGAAAAAAAGTCATAGTATAGTAGGTCGAAGATTTTCATGAAAAAAAGTCATACTATAGTATGTCGAAAAATTTCATGGAAAAAAGTCATACTATAGTATGTCGAAAAATTTCATGAAAAAAAGTCATACTATAGTGTGTCAAAAAAATGTCATGAAAAAAAGTCATACCATAGTATGTCGGAAAATTTCATGAAAAAAGTCATACCATAGTATGTCGAAAAATTTTGTGAAAAAAGTCATAGTATAGTATGTCGAAGATTTTCATGAAAAAAAGCCATACTATAATATGCCGAAAATTCTCATGAGAAAAAGTCATACTATAGTATGTCGGAAATGTTCATGATAAAAAAGTCATACTATAGTATGTCGAAAAATGTCATGAAAAAAAGCCATACTATAGTATGGTGAAAATTCTCATAAGAAAAAGTCATACTATAGTATGTCGAAAATTTTCATGAAAAAAAGCCATAATATAATATGGCGAAAATTTTCAAGAGAAAAAGTCATACTATAGTATGTCGAAAAATTTCATGAAAAAAAGTCATACTATAGTATGTCGGAAAATTTCATGATAAAAAAGTCATACTCTAGTATGTCGAAAATTTTCATGAGAAAAAGTCATACTATAGTATGTCGAAAATTTTCATGAAAAAAAGTCATACTATAGGATGTCGAAAATGTTCATGAAAAAAATCATACTATAGCATGTCGAAAATTTTATGAAAAAAAGTCATACTATAGTATGTCGAAAATTTTCATGAGAAAAAGTCATACTATAGTATGTCCAAAAATATCATGAAAAAAAGTCATAGTATCGTATGTTGAAAAATTTCATGAAAAAGTCATACTATAGTGTGTCAAAAAAATGTCATGAAAAAAAGTCATACCATAGTATGTCGGAAAATTTCATGAAAAAAGTCATACCATAGTATGTCGAAAAATTTCGTGAAAAAAGTCATAGTATAGTAGGTCGAAGATTTTCATGAAAAAAAGTCATACTATAGTATGTCGAAAATGTTCATGAAAAAAAGTCATACTATAGTATGTCGGAAAATTTCATGATAAAAAAATTGGCCCGTTAGTGTAGCTGGTTAGATCCTCCAGAGTGTCCAAGTGTCCACAGACCCTCTGGGGTCCGGCCTCCAGCTGCTGGAGCTCCTCCGGGGCTCATTACTGTCTAATGATCCAGTAAACATGAAGAAAGTCCCCACTGTCTGTCCTCTCTGTCCTCTCTGTCCACCCAACAAGGACCACTAATACATCTATGGGCTGTAGAGGACATATAGTGACCTTTAACTGGCTGACGTAATGTCTTACCGCTGTGGTCCAGGTGGTTTTAGCGTTCTGGTAGAAGTTCACATATTTTTATAAAGTTTGTTTCTTGACACAATGACACAGAGAAGCTGAGGTCCAGTTGGGCAGTTTCCAGCAGCCTTCAAAGAATTTACAGGAAGTCACAGACACAGTGACTTCCTGTTAGATCCGATCTGTAGGCTACTTGTAGTTTTCAGACCACGTTGGGATTTATTTATATTTGTTTGTAAATCTATGTGGAAATGTGCGTGTATCTGGCATTGGATTCTATCCTTTATTATTGTTATGTCCACCTTGTAAAGCACATAATGAGCACTCGTTTTGATAAGTGTTATATATAAATAACCTTCATTATTATAATAATTATCATTATCAACCACACAAGATGTGTTTGTTAACAGATGAAACCTTCAACATGAGACTAATATCCTACAATCTAGTGTTAAATATTACAATTACACAGAAAGTTGTGACTTTCTACAACACGTGGTGTTTGCTGTCAAAACTAAGAACCAATCAGCTCTTTGATCAGGCGCGAGCCAGGCGTTTCCCATAATGCACTGGGTCTTGCAGTCGGTGGAGAGAAGCTGCGGCACCTGGCTCTAAAAACTGCGGCCGCCTCGATCTCGTGAGGTCATTGTTGCCCACGTGTGCATGACGTCAGAGCAAGTCGGCATCAAGTCGGACACAATCTAACCGGCATGCATTCTTGATTAATTCTCTATGGATTAAACAACACGATATCCTGACCAGGGCGCCTCGTTCATGTCACGCACGCTATGGAACTGTACATTATTGGGCATCAAGTCACTTCAGATTAGTGTCTAACTCCCTCAGACCAACGGACTGTTGAGCGCATGAACAAAACCTTGAAGTCCTTTGTTTGATCATTGACCTATCATAGATCCTTTGTTTGAGCATTGACCTATCATAGATCCTTTGTTTGATCATTGACCTATCATAGATCCTTTGTTTGATCATTGACCTATCAAAGATCCTTTGTTTGATCATTGACCTATCATAGATCCTTTGTTTGATCATTGACCTATCAAAGATCCTTTGTTTGATCATTGACCTATCATTGATCCTTTGTTTGATCATTGACCTATCATAGATCCTTTGTTTGATCATTGACCTATCATCGATCCTTTGTTTGATCATTGACCTATCATTGATCCTTTGTTTGATCATTGACCTATCATCGATCCTTTGTTTGATCATTGACCTATCATCAATCCTTTGTTTGATCATTGACCTATCATTGATCCTTTGTTTGATCATTGACCTATCATCGATCCTTTGTTTGATCATTGACCTATCATCGATCCTTTGTTTGATCATTGACCTATCATCGATCCTTAAGTTTATGCACGAAGACATCCGCAGTTGGGATAGGTTGCTACGTCCTCTGTTGTTTGCAGTGCAGGTCGTACACCAGGCCTTCTGGTGTACGACCTGACGCAGTGCAGCCACCCTTCTTACTGGTTGTACAGAGTGAGTCGTGACACTCAGACAGGAGGAGAAATTATCCAGTTGTTGGTACCAAAAAGCCACCAGGAAAGCTGTTTCCCCATGGTGAATGACAACACACTAGACCGGATAGTGGCCCGATTCTATTGGCCCGGGAAATGTAAGTCTCTGGTGTACGTCTTAGCCTGAATTCCAGCTGGTTAACCAACCGGACATCCCGAGAACGCCTTTGCGCCCATTGCCACTCTTTGAGGTTCCATTTGAGAGTTTTGGCAAAGACCTCATTGGGCCGTTTTACCAGAGTGCTTTGTGTTGGTTCTGATGAATTACACAACGTGATATCCTGAAGCAGTGGTTCTGTGCATCATCTCTGTAAAGAGTGTTGTACAGGCGCTGTTTTGGTTGATATTCCGAGTTGGGATCCAGAAAGAAGTCCTGACTGACCAGCGCTCCTCGTTCACGTACTGCATGGTATGGAACTGTTCGGATAATTGGGCATCAAGTCAATTGTAAATATGGGTCAGAATGCAGACAGCACCTATTTGATGGTGAAGATGTAATCATCCCGCCTCGGCTCCACTGGCCCAAAATCTGTCGTCCCTGACAAACACTCAAACCATCAATTGACTGTTCATTTGCTAAAAGACTAGTTCTAATCATTCATCAATCATCATCAGTGTTTGCAGTGTTTTGAGGACAAACCAACACTAGAGAACACGGCTTCACTGTGGCAACAACCTACCATTAATTTAAGAGAAAGTGCGAAATCTAAGATAGAAATGTGTACAATTAAGGCAGGAATTGTCAGTTTGAGGACACATACTGTATTAGCAGTCATTCAGGGTCCATTCTGTCCTTCTAACTTTACTGGGAAGAACTTTTTTTAATTTGCTTCAAGGTGCTTCAGAAGGGAGTTTTCCATATTTAGTTTCTCATTTTGATTGCGTGACACCGACGCTCTCTGGGACCTTTCGTCAGACGGAGGGTATTAAAGTGCTGAGTCAGCGCTCAGCAGGGACAGGTGGATGAAGGGATGGACGGAGGAGAGTCAGCAGCTGACATCATCACCCTGCAGACGGGCCACGTTTACTGACCAAGAACAAGTAAAACCTGCTGATTTCTTCTCTACATACAGCAGCTCTTCATGTTCTATATCCACATCTAATGACTCACCTATAGTAACTTTTCTAGACTGAACTGGGAACCAGTTAAACTATCTAACTCCACCAGTGTGAGCCATGAGCCAGCTTTGCTTTGGGTAACGTTTGTTTGCCAAAATGTTTCCTGGATGGTCTTGATGTGTTGTTCTTGTCTTGGTGTATATTTACTGTTGAGCCCTTTCCAGGTTCCCCCTGCAGCCAGAGGACATCCTGTACCTGTTGAATGTTAAACAATGTGCTAACTTGCTGTGTGTCTGTTTGGTTTCTACACCTGTTGTTTTCCTCAGACGTCCTCACAGAGTAACATTCTGCATTGTCTATCCTCAGATAGATCCTTTACCCCGTTAACGGGAGATGAGTCGGCGGGCGATCCCGACTGACTTTACTGTCTTCAGAGGTTTTAGTAGGTCATGAAGGAGGTTAAATAACACTCCAAAACTGGCATGGCCATTTTCAAAGGGGTCCCTTGACCTCTGACCTCCAGATATGTGAATGTAAATGGGTTCTATGGGTCCCCACGAGTCTCCCATTTACAGACATGCCCGCTTTATGATAATCACATGCAGTATAAATGTGTTATTGTCTCCTATTCTAAAATGGTGTATCTGAATATTTCTGCATCTGCATAAACAGTGTTGAATTCCATAAATTGTGTATCACTGTAAAGCTGAGACTCTGGTGGATCCAATGAGCCCAACTGTATTCATGTGTGATGATGTTAGTCCCCATAGGAGATATTTTATTGACCTAACTGTATAAAATGACCTGTTGTGACCTCTAGGATAATCACAGCCTCGTGAAACTTTACAGCCACAAACTAGAGACCTAGAGCATTCAGAGGATGGATGGCTTTCCTAGCTAGATTGACAATAAGGGGGTTTCTGAGCAGTTTACACAACACAAGTTCTCGCCGTCCAATCGCTGAAAAATGCAGAAATCTCCGAATGTCAAAAGTTTTTGATCCCAAATCACAGCATGTCTTTTTCTATGGTGTTACTCAAGGTCTTGATGTCTTAATGTGGTATTTTGGAGGGATTATTGATCATTTTTATCAATTCTCCAGTGGTAAAAAATGGTTAAATTTAGCACCGAATCTGTGGAACAAATGGTATCAACCTGTGAGACATAATAGAGCATGGGGATGGACATCAGATACTTCTATCATCAGGTTCTAAACCCTGATACACTTTAAACATTTATGTTAATTGATTGTTTATGTTGTTCAGGTTCCAGCTTTCAGATGATGTACACCACTTCTATGTGACCTCTACTGTTGACCTGCTATCTCCCCCTAAAGACCCCAGCAGTCAGTAGAGTTACAATATGGAGAAACACTTTGGTATAAATAATAATAATTATTTTGTGTTTGGAGTAAAGATGAGAGAACACAGAAGGTGCCCCCCCCCCCCCCCCCCCCCCCCCACCACAGTGCTTTACTCCTTATATTTGTTGCCAACCCAGTAATGTTTGTCTCCCAGAGACCGTCTATATGACAGATCGTCTCTATGAAGACATGACTGGACTTTTAAAAATGTTTCTCCTCTTTCAGGCTGATCCACCTGAAGCCCTGAACTAGGAGGTTTTCTGAGGAGGGGAGGATGGAGAACGTCTCCTCGCACAAACACTTCGTCCTCGACGGCTTCAGTGAGCTGGGAGCTCTGAGGCCCGTCCTCTTCATCCCGTTCTTCATCATGTTCGTGGTGTCCCTGTCGGCCAACTCCCTGCTGCTGTACGTCGTCGTGTCACAGAGAAGCCTCCACTCTCCGATGTGCGTCCTCATCGCTGGCATGGCGTTCGTGGACCTGAGCCTCCCGCTGTTCTTCGTCCCCTTCATGCTGCTGAGCTTCCTGTTGGACTGGAGGGGGATCTCTCTGAGCGGCTGCCTGGTTCAGATGTATTTTGTTCACTTCGTAGGAGCTTTTCATTCCACGTTGCTGGTGTGGATGGCGCTGGACCGCTACTTCGCCATCTGCACGCCTCTCTACTACCACGATCGCATGGCTTTACCCAGATTCCTCAAGTTTATCGTCCCGCTCGTGGTCAGAAACTTCGTCCTGATCACGCTGGTGGTAAGTCTGGCTGGATCTTTGTCCTTCTGCTTCAGAAACGTGATGAACCACTGTTTCTGTGAGCACATGGCGTTAGTGCAGCTGGCCTGTGGAAGCACCGCCGTCAACAGTCTGGTGGGGCTGACCTCGGTGTTCCTCATCCTTGTAGCCGACTTCATCTTCATCGCCGCCTCCTACGTGGTCATATTCAGCTCTGTGCTCAGGTCCGGCAAGACGGGTGTCAAAGCGCTTCACACCTGCGTGACCCACATCGTGGTCATGACCGTCAGCCTGACCATCGCGCTCGTTGCTTTCCTGTCGTATCGGATCAGAAACGGTCTTCCCGCCGCGGTCCGGGTCTTCATCAGCACCATGTACCTGCTGTTCCCGAGCTGTTTCAACCCGATCATCTACGGCATCAGAACCGCCGAGATCCGACAGCACATCCCGAGGACTCTGACGTGCAGTCGCTTTGTCCGAACTGTGCCCCGTTCTTAAAAATCGATTAGAAGTGTCTGATATAAAATGTCTCCATAATATAGAAGCTCATTTCTATGGTGTCTCAGAGGTGTTCCTAATATTTTTCCCTCCTACTTTAAATGAAGTGGACTTTTCTGATAGGAAATAGTGTTTTGCGTCTGTCCGGTATTCCTGGGGGGGAACTGATCGTGAGGTCCATAGTCGCCGTTGTACCTCTTTCTGCTTGAAATGTTCAAATTTTGTGAGTATGGGTCGTTTGTCTATGGGTTTTGGGGTCCGATGCGGTGTACTCGCTGGAATGTGATGTTCTGATAGCGCCGCAGTTCAGCGTAACAACTGTGTATTTAGTGATGAAAGCAACACATTGGTCACAGATGTAGGTTTATATGTTATGAACAGATATAGATATCAGGGCGCTGCAAATTTGGCCCCTGAGGGCCGTGGCGGCCATTTTGTTTTTGCCGGTTGTCATTCGATCATGAAGGTTAGGAGGTGAACTTTGACCCTGAAGTGACCTTCATGCTCCTTTTATTTGGTTTTCACGTTTTTCCATTAAAAAATAAAGAAGTTATAAAACCCTGTCTGTGATCTTCTGACATCTGATCTGATCACCCTGAACACACCTTGGAAATCATCAAGTCTCAGAAAATCATTTTTCTGCAACATTTAGGAATATTTAACGCCTATTTGGTGGCCATTTTGAATGAAAAAAAAAAAAAAATTTATTTTAAAATTTCATTTTAAAAATGAATAAGAATAAATACATAAACAAACAAAAGGGAAAATTAAACCAAAGAGTAAATAAATAAGGGAATTAATACAAACATAAACAAATGAAGAAGCAAATTAAAACAGAAATATCCATTTGTCACATTTTATCAATTAATTAATACCTACATTTATTTAAAATATTTTTTTGCTACATTTAATGACATATTTATTAATTTATTTATCGAGTTATTTATTCATTTATTAATTTATTTTATATTTTGGCATCTTCAGTCCTCCATAAGGAACCTCACTGTTTGTCAGATTTTCTTTTGTGTTATTTTTAATGTGTCAACACCGATTGATGTTTTTCACAATTGAAATAAAGTTTGTATTTGAGTTTTGTATAATGAAGTTTGAGAATTGTTCAAATTAAAACTAACAAACAATCATATTTCCTGGTTTCCTGTGTCTCCATCATCATCATCATCAGGTGGGAGGGACTGGTCTCCATCATCATCATCATCAGGTGGGAGGGACTGGTCTCCATCATCATCATCATCCAGGTGGGAGGGACTGGTCTCCATCATCATCATCATCAGGTGGGAGGGACTGGTCTCCATCATCATCATCATGAGGTGGGAGGGACTTGTCTCCATCATCATCATCATCAGGTGGGAGGGACTGGTCTCCATCATCATCATCATCAGGTGGGAGGGACTGGTCTCCATCATCATCATCATCAGGTGGGAGGGACTGGTCTCCATCATCATCATCATCAGGTGGGAGGGACTGGTCTCCATCATCATCATCATCAGGTGGGAGGGACTGGTCTCCATCATCATCATCATCCATGTGGGAGGGACTTGTCTCCATCATCATCATCATGAGGTGGGAGGGACTGGTCTCCATCATCATCATCATGAGGTGGGAGGGACTGGTCTCCATCATCATCATCATGAGGTGGAAGGGACTGGTCTCCATCATCATCATCATCAGGTGGGAGGGACTGGTCTCCATCATCATCATCATCAGGTGGGAGGGACTGGTCTCCATCATCATCATCATGAGGTGGGAGGGACTGTTCTCCATCATCATCATCATCCAGGTGGGAGGGACTGGTCTCCATCATCATCATCATGAGGTGGGAGGGACTGGTCTCCATCATCATCATCATGAGGTGGGAGGGACTGGTCTCCATCATCATCATCATGAGGTGGAAGGGACTGGTCTCCATCATCATCATCATCCAGGTGGGAGGGACTGGTCTCCATCATCATCATCATGAGGTGGGAGGGACTGGTCTCCATCATCATCATGAGGTGGGAGGGACTGGTCTCCATCATCATCATCATGAGGTGGGAGGGACTGGTCTTCATCATCATCATCCAGGTGGGAGGGAAAATTTCACGAAAAAAAGTCATACTATAGTATGTCGAAAAATGTCATGAAAAAAAGTCATACTATAGTATGACGAAGATCCTAATCAAAAAAAGTTATACTCTAGTATGTCGAAAAATCTCATGAGAAAAGTCATACTATAGTATGTCGAAAAATCTCATGAAAAAAGTCATACTATAGTATGTCGAAAAATGTCATGAAAAAAAGTCATACTATATTATGTCGAAAATTTTATGATAAAAAAGTCATACTATAGCATGTCGAAAATTTCATGAAAAAAGTCATACTATAGTATGTCGAAAAATGTCATGAAAAAAAGTCATACTATAGTATGTCGAAAATTCTCATGAGAAAAAGTCATACTATAGTATGTCGGAAAATTTCATGATAAAAAAGTCATACTCTAGTATGTCGAAAATTTTCATGCGAAAAAGTCATACTATAGTATGTCGAAAATTTTTATGAAAAAAAGTCATACTATAGCATGTCGAAAAATTTCATGAAAAAAAAGTCATACTATATGTTGAAAAATTTCATGAAAAAAAATCATACTAAAGTATGGCGAAAATCCTCATGAGAAAAAGTATTACTATAGTGTCGAAAAATTTCATGAAAAAAAGTCATACTATAGGATGACGAAAATGTTCATGAAAAAAAGTCATACTATAGTATGTCGGAAAATTTCATGATAAAATAGTCATACTATAGTATGACGAAAATTTTCATGAGAAAAAGTCATATTATAGTATGTCGAAAAATTTCATGAAAAAAAAGTCAAACTATAGTATGTCGAAAAATTTCATGTGAAAAAGTCATACTATAGGATGTCGAAAATGTTCATGAAAAAAAGTCATACTATAGCATGTCGAAAATTTCATGAAAAAAAGTCATACTATAGTATGTCGAAAAATTTCATGAAAAAAAGTCATACTATAGTATGTCGAAAAATTTCATGAAAAAAAGTCATACTATAGTGTGTCAAAAAAAATTAATGAAAAAAAGTCATACCATAGTATGTCGGAAAATTTCATGAAAAAAGTCATACCATAGTATGTCGAAAAATTTCATGATAAAAAAGTCATACTATAGTATGTCGAAAATTTTCATGAAAAAAATTCATAATATAGTATGTCAAAGATTTTCATGGAAAAAAGCCATACTATAGTATGGTGAAAATTCTCATGAGAAAAAGTCATACTATAGTATGTCGAAAATGTTCATGATAAAAAAGTCATACTATAGTATGTCGAAAAATTTCATGATAAAAAAGTCATACTATAGTATGTCGAAAATTTTCATGGAAAAAATTCATAATATAGTATGTCAAAGATTTTCATGGAAAAAAGCCATACTATAGTATGGCAAGGTTCTCATGAAAAAAAGTCATACTATAGAATGTCGAAAATGTTCATGAAAAAAAGTCATACTATAGTATGTCGGAAAATTTCATGATAAAAAAGTCATACTATAGCATGTCGAAAATTTTCATGAGAAAAAGTCATACTATAGTATGTCGAAGATTTTCATGAAAAAAAGCCATACTATAATATGGCGAAAATTTTCAAGAGAAAAAGTCATACTATAGGATGTCGAAAATGTTCATGAAAAAAAGTCATACTATAGCATGTCGAAAATTTTCATGAGAAAAAGTCATACTATAGTATGTCCAAAAATATCATGAAAAAAAGTCATAGTATAGTATGTCGAAAAATTTCATGATAAAAAAGTCATACCATAGTATGTCGAAACATTTCATGGAAAAAAGTCATACTATAGTATGTCGAAAAATTTCATGAAAAAAAGTCATAGTATAGTAGGTCAAAGATTTTCATGAAAAAAAGTCATACTATAGTATGTCAAAAAATTTCATGAAAAAAAGTCATACTATAGTATGTCGAAGATTTTCATGGAAAAAAGCCATACTATAGTATGGCAAGGTTCTCATGAAAAAAAGTCATACTATAGAATGTGGAAAATGTTCATGAAAAAAAGTAATACTATAGTATGTCGGAAAATTTCAAGATAAAAAAGTCATACTATAGTATGTCGAAAATTTTCATGAGAAAAAGTCATACTATAGTATGTCGAAGATTTTCATGAAAAAAAGCCATACTATAATATGGCGAAAATTTTCAAGAGAAAAAGTCATACTATAGTATGTCGAAGATTTTCATGAAAAAAAGCCATACTATAATATGGCGAAAATTTTCAAGAGAAAAAGTCATACTATAGTATGTCGAAAAATTTCATGAAAAAAAGTCATAATATAGTATGTCGGAAAAATTCATGATAAAAAAGTCATACTCTAGTATGTCGAAAATTTTCATGAGAAAAAGTCATACTATAGTATGTCGAAAAATTTCATGAAAAAAAGTCATACGATAGTATGTCGAAAAATTTCATGAAAAAAAGTCATACTATAGTATGTCGAAAATGTTCTTGAAAAAAAGTCATAATATAGTATGTCGAAGATTTTCATGGAAAAAAGTCATACTATAGTATGTCGAAAATTTTCATGAGAAAAAGTCATACTATAGTATGTCGAAGATTTTCATGAAAAAAAGCCATACTATAATATGGCGAAAATTTTCAAGAGAAAAAGTCATACTATAGTATGTCGAAGATTTTCATGAAAAAAAGCCATACTATAATTTGGCGAAAATTTTCAAGAGAAAAAGTCATACTATAGTATGTCGAAAAATTTCATGAAAAAAAGTCATACGATAGTATGTCGAAAAATTTCATGAAAAAAAGTCATACTATAGTATGTCGAAAATGTTCTTGAAAAAAAGTCATAATATAGTATGTCGAAGATTTTCATGGAAAAAAGTCATACTATAGTATGTCGAAAATTTTCATGAGAAAAAGTCATACTATAGTATGTCGAAGATTTTCATGAAAAAAAGCCATACTATAATATGGCGAAAATTTTCAAGAGAAAAAGTCATACTATAGTATGTCGAAGATTTTCATGAAAAAAAGCCATACTATAATTTGGCGAAAATTTTCAAGAGAAAAAGTCATACTATAGTATGTCGAAAAATTTCATGAAAAAAAGTCATAATATAGTATGTCGGAAAAATTCATGATAAAAAAGTCATACTCTAGTATGTCGAAAATTTTCATGAGAAAAAGTCATACCATAGCATGTCGAAAATTTCATGAAAAAAGTCATACTATAGTATGTCGAAAATTTTCATGAGAAAAAGTCATACTATAGTATGTCGAAAAATTTCATGAAAAAAAGTCATACGATAGTATGTCGAAAAATTTCATGAAAAAAAGTCATACTATAGTATGTCGGAAAATTTCATGATAAAAAAGTCATACTCTAGTATGTCGAAAATTTTCATGAGAAAAAGTCATACTATAGTATGTCAAAGATTTTCATGAAAAAAAGCCATACTATAATATGGCGAAAATTTTCAAGAGAAAAAGTCATAATATAGGATGTCGAAAATGTTCATGAAAAAAAGTCATACTATAGCATGTCGAAAATTTTCATGAGAAAAAGTCATACTATAGTATGTCCAAAAATATCATGAAAAAAAGTCATAGTATAGTATGTCGAAAAATTTCATGATAAAAAAGTCATACCATAGTATGTCGAAACATTTCATGGAAAAAAGTCATACTATAGTACGTCGAAAAATTTCATGAAAAAGTCATAGTATAGTAGGTCAAAGATTTTCATGAAAAAAAGGCATACTATAGTATGTCGAAAAATTTCATGAAAAAAAGTCATACTATAGTATGTCGAACAATTTCATGAAAAAAAGTCATACTATAGTTTGTCAAAAAAATGTCATGAAAAAAAGTCATACTATAGCATGTCGGAAAATTTCATGATAAAAAAGTCATACTCTAGTATGTCGAAAATTTTCATGCGAAAAAGTCATACTATAGTATGTCGAAAATTTTCATGAAAAAAAGTCATAGTATAGGATGTCGAAAATGTTCATGAAAAAAAGTCATACTATAGCATGTCGAAAATTTCATGAAAAAAAGTCATACTATGGTATGTCGAAATATTTCATGAAAAAAAGTCATACTATAGTGTGTCAAAAAAATGTCATGAAAAAAAGTCATACCATAGTATGTCGGAAAATTTCATGAAAAAAGTCATACCATAGTATGTCGAAAAATTTCGTGAAAAAAGTCATAGTATAGTAGGTCGAAGATTTTCATGAAAAAAAGTCATACTATAGTATGTCGAAAATGTTCATGAAAAAAAGTCATACTATAGTATGTCGGAAAATTTCATGATAAAAAAATTGGCCCGTTAGTGTAGCTGGTTAGATCCTCCAGAGTGTCCAAGTGTCCACAGATCCTCTGGGGTCCGGCCTCCAGCTGCTGGAGCTCTTCCGGGGCTCATTACTGTCTAATGATCCAGTAAACATGAAGAAAGTCCCCACTGTCTGTCCTCTCTGTCCACCCAACAAGGACCACTTATACATCTATGGGCTGTAGAGGACATATAGTGACCTTTAACTGGCTGACGTAATGTCTTACCGCTGTGGTCCAGGTGGTTTTAGGGTTCTGGTAGAAGTTCACATATTTCTATAAAGTTTGTTTCTTGACACGAAGACACAGAGAAGCTAAGGTCCAGTTGGGCAGTTTCCAGCAGCCTTCAAAGAATTTACAGGAAGTCACAGACACAGTGACTTCCTGTTAGATCCGATCTGTAGGCTACTTGTAGTTTTCAGACCACGTTGGGATTTATTTATATTTGTTTGTAAATCTATGTGGAAATGTGCGTGTATCTGGCATTGGATTCTATCCTTTATTATTGTTATGTCCACCTTGTAAAGCACATAATGAGCACTCGTTTTGATAAGTGTTATATATAAATAACCTTCATTATTATAATAATTATCATTATCAACCACACAAGATGTGTTTGTTAACAGATGAAACCTTCAACATGAGACTAATATCCGACAATCTAGTGTTAAATATTACAATTACACAGAAAGTTGTGACTTTCTACAACACGTGGTGTTTGCTGTCAAAACTAAGAACCAATCAGCTCTTTGATCAGGCGCGAGCCAGGCGTTTCCCATAATGCACTGGGTCTTGCAGTCGGTGGAGAGAAGCTGCTGCGCCTGGCTCTAAAAAATGCGGCCGCCTCGATCTCGTGAGGTCATTGTTGCCCACGTGTGCATGACGTCAGAGCAAGTCGGCATCAAGTCGGACACAATCTAACCGGCATGCATTCTTGATTAATTCTCTATGGATTAAACAACACGATATCCTGACCAGGGCGCCTCGTTCATGTCACGCACACTATGGAACTGTACATTATTGGGCATCAAGTCACTTCAGATTAGTGTCTAACTCCCTCAGACCAACGGACTGTTGAGCGCATGAACAAAACCTTGAAGTCCTTTGTTTGATCATTGACCTATCATTGATCCTTTGTTTGATCACTGACCTATCATTGATCCTTTGTTTGATCATTGACCTATCATAGATCCTTTGTTTGATCATTGACCTATCATTGATCCTTTGTTTGATCATTCACCTATCATTGATCCTTTGTTTGATCATTGACCTATCATTGATCCTTTGTTTGATCATTGACCTATCATTGATCCTTTGTTTGATCATTGACCTATCATTGATCCTTAAGTTTGTGCACGAAGACATCCGCATTTGGGATAGGTGGCTACGTCCTCTGTTGTTTGGTACCAAAAAGCCACCAGGAAAGCTGTTTCCCCATGGTGAATGACAACACACTAGACCGGATAGTGGCCTGATTCTATTGGCCCGGGAAATGTAAGTGTCTGGTGTACGTCTTAGCCTGAATTCCAGCTGGTTAACCAACCGGACATCCCGAGAAAGCCTTTGCGCCCATTGCCACTCTTTGAGGTTCCATTTGAGAGTTTTGGCAAAGACCTCATTGGGCCGTTTTACCAGAGTGCTTTGTGTTGGTTCTGATGAATTACACAACGTGATATCCTGAAGCAGTGGTTCTGTGCATCATCTCTGTAAAGAGTGTTGTACAGGCGCTGTTTTGGTTGATATTCCGAGTTGGGATCCAGAAAGAAGTCCTGACTGACCAACGCTCCTCGTTCATGTACTGCATGGTATGGAACTGTTCGGATTATTGGGCATCAAGTCAATTGTAAATATGGGTCAGAATGCAGACAGCACCTATTTGATGGTGAGGATGTAATCATCCCACCTCGGCTCCACTGGCCCTAAATCTGTGGTCCCTGACAAACACTCAAACCATCAATTGGTTTTGAGTGATGATTGACTGTTCATTTGCTAAAAGACTAGTTCTAATCATTCATCAATGGGGGGGGATCCTCACTAGCTGACGGCAACAACCTACCATTAATTTAAGAGAAAGTACGAAATCTAAGGGAGAAATGTGAACATTTAAGGCATGAATTGTCAGTTTGAGGACACATACTGTATTAGCAGTCATTCAGGGTCCATTCTGTCCTTCTAACTTTACTGGGAAGAACTCTTTTTTAATTTGCTTCAAGGTGCTTCAGAAGGGAGTTTTCCATATTTAGTTTCTCATTTTGATTGCGTGACACCGACGCTCTCTGGGACCTTTCGTCAGACGGAGGGTATTAAAGTGCCGAGTCAGCGCTCAGCAGGGACAGGTGGATGAAGGGATGGACGGAGGAGAGTCAGCAGCTGACATCATCACCCTGCAGACGGGACACGTTTACTGACCGAGAACAAGTAAAACCTGCTGATTTCTTCTCTACATACAGCAGCTCTTCATGTTCTATATCCACATCTAATGACTCACCTATAGTAACCTTTCTAGACTGAACTGGGAACCAGTTAAACTATCTAACTCCACCAGTGTGAGCCATGAGCCAGCTTTGCTTTGGGTAACGTTTGTTTGCCAAAATGTTTCCTGGATGGTGTTGATGTGTTGTTCTTGTCTTGGTGTATATTTACTGTTGAGCCCTTTCCAGGTTCCCCCTGCAGCCAGAGGACATCCTGTACCTGTTGAATGTTAAACAATGTGCTAACTTGCTGTGTGTCTGTTTGGTTTCTACACCTGTTGTTTTCGTCAGACGTCCTCACAGAGTAACATTCTGCATCGTCTATCCTCAGATAGATCCTTTACCCCGTTAATGGACGATGAGTCGGCGGGCGATCCCGACTGACTTTACTGTCTTCAGAGGTTTTAGTAGGTCATGAAGGAGGTTAAATAACACTCCAAAACTGGCATGGCCATTTTCAAAGGGGTCCCTTGACCTCTGACCTCCAGATATGTGAATGTAAATGGGTTCTATGGGTCCCCACGAGTCTCCCATTTACAGACATGCCCGCTTTATGATAATCACATGCAGTATAAATGTGTTATTGTCTCCTATTCTAAAATGGTGTATCTGAATATCTCTGCATCCTGGGGTCCATAAACAGTGTTGAATTCCATAAATTGTGTATCACTGTAAAGCTGAGACTCTGGTGGATCCAATGAGCCCAACTGTATTCATGTGTGATGATGTTAATTGATTGTTTATGTTGTTCAGGTTCCAGCTTTCAGATGATGTTCACCACTTCTATGTGACCTCTACTGTTGACCTGCTGTCTCCCCATAAAGACCCCAGCAGTCAGTAGAGTTACAATAGGGAGAAACACTTTGGTATAAATAATAATAATTATTTTGTGTTTGGAGTAAAGATGAGAGAACACAGAAGGTGCCCCCACCCCCCCCCCCACCACAGTGCTTTACTCCTTATATTTGTTGTCCACCCAGTAATGTTTGTCTCCCAGAGACCGTCTATATGACAGATCGTCTCTATGAAGACATGACTGGACTTTTAAAAATGTTTCTCCTCTTTCAGGCTGATCCACCTGAAGCCCTGAACTAGGAGGTTTTCTGAGGAGGGGAGGATGGAGAACGTCTCCTCGCACAAACACTTCGTTCTCAACGGCTTCAGTGAGCTGGGAGCTCTGAGGCCCGTCCTCTTCATCCCGTTCTTCATCATGTTCGTGGTGTCGCTGTCGGCCAACTCCCTGCTGCTGTACGTTGTCGTTTCAGAGAGAAGCCTCCACTCTCCGATGTGCGTCCTCATCGCCGGCATGGCGTTCGGGGACCTGAGCCTCCCGCTGTTCTTCGTCCCCCACATGCTGCTGAGCTTCCTGTTGGACTGGAGGGGGATCTCTCTGAGCGGCTGCCTGGTTCAGATGTATTTTGTTCACCTCTTCGCAGCTTTTCAGTCCACGTTGCTGGTGTGGATGGCGCTGGACCGCTACTTCGCCATCTGCACGCCTCTCTACTACCACGAACGCATGGCTTTACCCAGATTCCTCAAGTTTATCGTCCCGCTCGTGGTCAGAAACTTCGTCCTGATCACGCTGTTTGTGAGTCTGGCTGGATCTTTGTCCTTCTGCTTCAGAAACGTGATGAACCACTGTTTCTGTGAGCACATGGCGTTAGTGCAGCTGGCCTGTGGAAGCACCGCCGTCAACAGTCTCATCGGGTTACTGACTATATTCCTCAACCCTGTGGCCGACTTCATCTTCATCGCCGCCTCCTACGTGGTCATATTCAGCTCTGTGCTCAGGTCCGGCAAGACGGGTGTCAAAGCGCTTCACACCTGCGTGACCCACATCGTGGTCATCACCGTCAGCCTGACCATCGCGCTCGTTGCTTTCCTGTCGTATCGGATCAGAAACGGTCTTCCCGCCGCGGTCCGGGTCTTCATCAGCACCATGTACCTGCTGTTCCCGAGCTGTTTCAACCCGATCATCTACGGCATCAGAACCGCCGAGATCCGACAGCACATCCTGAGGACTCTGACGTGCAGTCGCTTTGTCCGAACTGTGCCCCGTTCTTAAAAAACGATTAGAAGTGTCTGATATAAAATGTCTCCTCCGCCACTTCAACCTGGACTTCCACTGCTATGCCGACGACACCCAGATCTACCTCAGCACCAACTCCCCCCACCACCCACCCCTCTCCCATATCAACTCCTGCCTCTCTGCAATACAAACCTGGATGCAACAAAATTTCCTCAAACTAAACAGCAATAAAACTGAACTCCTCCTCATCGGCTCCAAATCTACCCTCAGCAAACTCAACAACCCCACACTCACCATTGATGGCACCACCGTTTCCCCCTCCCCCCAGGCACGCAACCTCGGCGTAATCTTCGACCCCACTCTCTCCCTTGAGCCCCACATCCGCCATGTCGTCAAAACCTCCTTCTTCCACCTCCGCAATATCGCCAAACTCAGACCCTCTCTCACACCCCCCGCTGCCGAGAAGCTCATCCACGCCTTCATCTCCTCCCGCCTTGACTACTGCAACTCCCTTCTGTACGGACTCAACACCACCTCCATCAACAAACTTCAACTGGTCCAGAACGCCGCCGCCCGACTCCTGACTCACACCAAATCCTGGCATCACATCACCCCAGTCCTCAAAGACCTCCACTGGCTCCCTGTTTCCCATCGGATCACCTTCAAAATCCTCACCCTCACCTACAAATCCCTGCACCACCTGGCTCCCCCCTACCTCTCTGACCTCCTCTCCCCCTACCAACCCTCACGGTCCCTCAGATCCACCTCAGCTGGTCTACTCTCCACCCCCAAGTCCAAACTCCGCAGTTTTGGGGACAGAGCATTCTCCAGGGCAGCTCCCAGGCTCTGGAACTCCCTCCCACAACTCATTAGAGACTCTGACTCCCTCTCCCTATTTCAGTCCCGCCTCAAAACCCATCTCTTCTCCTCTGCCTTCTCCTAGCCCCCCCCCCCACCCCTTGGTCTGATTGTGTGTACGAGTGTGTGTGCCTGTCTATGTCGTTTGTCTGATGTTTGTCTCACACCGCCCCTTGCCCTATTGTTAAGCGTCTTTGAGCTCCGGAAAAGCGCTATAGAAATAGAATATATTATTATTATTATTATTATATAGAAGCTCATTTCTATGGTGTCTCAGAGGTGTTCCTAATATTTTGCCCTCCTACTTTAAATGAAGTGGACTTTTCTGATAGGAAATAGTGTTTTGCGTCTGTCCGGTATTCCTGGGGAGAACTGATCGTGAAGTCCATAGTCGCCGTTGTACCTGTTTCTGCTTGAAATGTTCAAATTGTGCGACTATGGGTCGTTTGTTTGTGGGTTTTGTGGTCCGATGCGGTGTACTCGGTGGAATGTGATGTTCTGATAGCGCCGCAGTTCAGCGTAACAACTGTGTATTTAGTGATGAAAGCAACACATTGGTCACAGATGTAGGTTTATATGTTATGAACAGATATAGATATCAGGACGCTGCAAATTTGGCCCCTGAGGGCCGTGGCGGCCATTTTGTTTTTGCCGGTTGTCATTCGATTATGAAGGTTAGGAGGTGAACTTTGACCCTGAAGTGACCTTCATGCTCCTTTTATTTGGTTTTCACGTTTTTCCATTTAAAAATTAAAAAGTTATAAAACCCTGTCTGTGATCTTCAGACATCTGATCTGATCACCCTGAACACACCTTGGAAATCATCAAGACTCAGAAAATCACTTTTCTGCAACATTTAGGAATATTTAACGCCTATTTGGTGGCCATTTTGAAATTTTTTTTTTTTTATTTTTAGTTTAAAATTTCATTTTAAAAATGAATAAGAATAAATACATAAATAAAGAAAAGGGAAAATTAAACAGAAGAGTAAATAAATAAGGGAATTAATACAAACATAAACAAATGAAGAAGCAAATTAAAACAGAAATATCCATTTGTCACATTTTATCAATTAATTAATACCTACATTTATTTAAAATATTTTTTTGCTATATTTAATGACATATTATTTATTTATTTATCGAGTTATTTATTCATTTATTAATTTATTTTATATTTTGGCATCTTCAGTCCTCCATAAGGAACCTCACAGTTTGTCAGGTTTTCTTTTGTGTTATTTTTAATGTGTCAACACCGATTGATGTTTTTCACTATTGAAATAAAGTTTGTATTTGAGTTTTGTATAATGAAGTTTGAGAATTGTTCAAATTAAAACTAACAAACAATCATATTTCCTGGTTTCCTGTGTCTCCATCATCATCATCATCAGGTGGGAGGGACTGGTCTCCATCATCATCATCATCCAGGTGGGAGGGACTGGTCTCCATCATCATCATCATCATCCAGGTGGGAGGAACTGGTCTCCATCATCATCATCATCCAGGTGGGAGGGACTGGTCTCCATCATCATCATCATCAGGTGGGAGGGACTGGTCTCCATCATCATCATCATCAGGTGGGAGGGACTGGTCTCCATCATCATCATCATCAGGTGGGAGGGACTGGTCTCCATCATCATCATCATCAGGTGGGAGCGACTGGTGTCCATCATCATCATCATCCAGGTGGGAGGGACTGGTCTCCATCATCATCATCATCAGGTGGGAGGGACTGGTCTCCATCATCATCATCATCAGGGGGGAGGGACTGGTCTCCATCATCATCATCATCAGGTGGGAGGGACTGGTCTCCATCATCATCATCATCAGATGGGAGGGACTGGTCTCCATCATCATCATCATCCAGGTGGGAGGGATTGGTCTCCATCATCATCATCATCATCCAGGTGGGAGGGACTGGTCTCCATCATCATCATCATCAGGTGGGAGGGACTGGTCTCCATCATCATCATCATGAGGTGGGAGGGACTGGTCTCCATCATCATCATCATCAGGTGGGAGGGACTGGTCTCCATCATCATCATCATCAGGTGGGAGGGACTGGTCTCCATCATCATCATCATCAGGTGGGAGGGACTGGTCTCCATCATCATCATCATCAGGTGGGAGGGACTGGTGTCCATCATCATCATCATGAGGTGGGAGGGACTGGTCTCCATCATCATCATCATCCAGGTGGGAGGGACTGTCTCCATCATCATCATCATCCAGGTGGGAGGGACTGGTCTCCATCATCATCATCATGAGGTGGGAGGGACTGGTCTCCATCATCATCATCCAGGTGGGAGGGAAAATTTCACGAAAAAAAGTCATACTATAGTATGTCGAAAATTTTCATGAAAAAAAGTCATGGTATAGTATGTCGAAAATTTAATGAAGAAAAGTCAGACTATAGTATGTCGAAAAGGTTCATGAAAAAGTCATACTATAGTATGTTGAAAAATGTCATGAAAAAAAGTCATACTATATTATGTCGAAAATTTCATGATAAAAAAGTCATACTATAGCATGTCGAAAATTTCATGAAAAAAAAGTCATACTATAGTATGTCGAAAAATTTCATGAAAAAAAAGTCATACTATAGTATGTCGAAAATTTTCATGAAAAAAAGTCATACTATAGTATGTCGAAAAATTTCATGAAAAAAATTCATACTATAGTATGTCGAAAAATTTCATGAGAAAAAGTCATACTATAGTATGTCGAAAACTTTCATGAAAAAAAGTCATACTATAGTATGTCGAAAATGTTCATGAAAAAAAGTCATACTATAGCATGTTGAAAATTTCATGAAAAAAAGTCATACTATAGTATGTCGAAAAATTTCAGGAAAAAAAGTCATACTATAGTATATCGAAAAATGTCATGAAAAAAAGTCATACTATATATGTCGAAAATTTTCATGAAAAAAGATATACTTTAGTATGACGAAATATTTCATGAAAAAAAGTCATAGTATAGTATGGCGAAGATTTTCATGAAAAAAAGCCATACTATAGTATGGCGAAAATTCTTATAAGAAAAAGTCATACTATAGTATGTCGAAAATTTTCATGAAAAAAAGTCATACTTTCGTATGACGAAAAATTTCATGAAAAAAAGTCATAGTATAGTAGGTCGAAGATTTTCATGAAAAAAAGTCATACTTTAGTATGATGAAAAATTTCATGAAAAAAAGTCATAGTATAGTATGTCGAAGATTTTCATGAAAAAAAGTCATACTATAGTATGTCGAAAAATGTCATGAAAAAAGTCATACTATAGTATGACGAAGATCCTAATGAAAAAAAGTTATACAGTAGTATGTCAAAAAATCTCATGAGAAAAGTCATACTATAGTATGTCGAAAAATCTCATGAAAAAAGTCATACTATAGTATGTCGAAAAGGTTCATGAAAAAAAGTCATACTATAGTATGTTGAAAAATGTCATGAAAAAAAGTCATACTATATTATGTCGAAAATTTCATGATAAAAAAGTCATACTATAGCATGTCGAAAATTTCATGAAAAAAAGTCATACTATAGTTTGTCGAAAAATTTCATGAAAAAAAGTCATACTATAGTACGTCGGAAAACTTCATGATAAAAAAGTCATACTATAGTATGTCGAAAATTTTCATGAAAAAAAGTCATACTATAGTATGTCGAAAAAATTTCATGAAAAAAAGTCATACTATAGTATGTCGAAAAATTTCATGAAAAAAGTCATACTATATTATGTCGAAAAATTTCATGAAAAAAAGTCGTACTCTAGTATGTCGGAAAATTTCGTGATAAAAAAGTCATACTATAGTATGTCGAAAAATTTAATAAAAAAAAATCATACTATAGTATGTCGAAAATGTTCATGAAAAAAGAAATACTATAGTATGTCGGAAAATTTCATGAGAAAAAGTCATACTATAGTATGTCGAAAATTCTCATGAGAAATAGTCATACTATAGTATGTCAAAAATTTTCATGAGAAAAAGTCTTACTATGTGTCTAAAATTTTCATGAAAAAAAGTCATACTAAAGTATGGCGAAAATTCTCATGAGAAAAAGTATTACTATAGTGTGTCGAAAAATTTCATGAAAAAAGTCATACTATATGATGACGAAAATGTTCATGAAAAAAAGTCATACTATAGTATGTCGGAAAATTTCATGATAAAAAAGTCATACTATAGTATGTCGAAAATTTTCATGAGAAAAAGTCATACTATAGTATGTCGAAAATTTTCATGAAAAAAAGTCATACTATAGTATATCGAAAAATTTCATGAAAAAAATTCATACTATAGTATGTCGAAAAATTTCATGAAAAAAAGTCATACTATAGTACGTCGAAAAATTTCATGAAAAAAAGTCATACTATAGGATGTCGAAAATGTTCATGAAAAAAAGTCATACTATAGCATGTTGAAAATTTCATGAAAAAAAGTCATACTATAGTATGTCGAAAAATTTCATGAAAAAAAGTCATACTATAGTATGTCGAAAAATTTCATGAAAAAAAGTCATACTATAGTATGTCGAAAATTTTCATGAAAAAAGATATACTTTAGTATGACGAAATATTTCATGAAGAAAAGTCATAGTATAGTATGGCGAAGATTTTCATGAAAAAATGCCATACTATAGTATGGCGAAAATTCTTATAAGAAAAAGTCATACTATAGTATGTCGAAAATTTTCATGAAAAAAAGTCATAGTATAGTAGGTCGAAGATTTTCATGAAAAAAAGTCATACTATAGTATGTCGAAAATGTTCATGAAAAAAAGTCATAATATAGTATGTCGAAAAATTTCATGAAAAAAAGTCATACTATAGTATGTCGAAACTTTTCATGAAAAAAAGTCATACTATAATATGTCGAAATATTTCATGAAAAAAAGTCATACTATAGTATGTCGAAAAATTTCATGAAAAAAATTCATACTATAGTATGTCGAAAAATTTCATGAAAAAAAGTCATACTATAGTACGTCGAAAAATTTCATGAGAAAAAGTCATACTATAGTATGTCGAAAAATTTCATGAAAAAAAGTCATACCATTGGTATCGAAAATGTTCATGAAAAAAAGTCATACTATAGCATGTTGAAAATTTCATGAAAAAAAGTCATACTATAGTATGTCGAAAAATTTCAGGAAAAAAAGTCATACTATAGTATGTCGAAAAATTTCATGGAAAAAAGTCATACTATAGTATGTCGAAAATTTTCATGAAAAAAAGTCGTACTTTAGTATGACGAAATATTTCATGAAAAAAAGTCATAGTATAGTATGGCGAAGATTTTCATGAAAAAAAGTCATACTATAGTATGTCGAAAATGTTCATGAAAAAAAGTCATACTATAGTATGTCGAAAAATTTCATGAAAAAAAGTCATACTATAGTATGTCGAAACTTTTCATGAAAAAAAGTCATACTATAGTATGTCGAAATATTTCATGAAAAAAAGTCATTTTATAGGATGTCGAAAATTTTCTTGAAAAAAAGTCATAGCATAGTAATGTTGGGGAATGCAGGTAGGAGCTGGTCTAGTTATTACCTTGGAAGTATGCATGCCTTAAACGTCTGTAGTAATCCCTAGGATTCTCACTACGTGAATGTTTAATTTGGAGGGCTGCAAACATCGCTGAGGTCACGTCAGCAGTAGAGGAGAATTCTTCTATCAGTGCATGACGGAGCTCACTATAGTCATTTCTGACACTGGGAGGCTGTGAGTGTATAAACTTGTGCACAGCTTTAGAGCTGGTTTTCCACACAAGTTTAACCTTCTCCCTTTGGGTGGCGTGTGTTAAGTCAATTAGATTATGATGTAATTCTCTAAAATAGTCATCAATGTGATGATCACAGTTGTCTGGATCAAAACATTCAATGTCTTTAGCTATGAGTTCAAGCACTTCATAGCGGGGACTCTGTGGGTTCCTTTCTGGTGAAGGCGAGACTAAATTAGAATTACAATGCAGAGTGGAAAGGAGGCTGAACAGGCTGAACCTTTGGAGGAGGGAGCACAGGTGAAAATGTCATTTCTCAGTAGCTGAGAAGAACATGGAGCAGAATATCTTCTTGAAGATAAACTACATGTATTAGGGAATCTACCTCCTTTTCCAGGGCTGCTTTGCTCTGAACAGCAAGACTGGTTGCCTGTAAAAAATCAGAAGCAAGCATTTAAACAATGAATCTTTGGATGCGGTCTGCGCATCACACCTGTCTGTGAGTAGCGATTCCATTTCTTTCCTGCACTCACTGAAACTCAACCTGCTGATGAGTTCAGGGCAGCCAGGGTTTAGGCTCTGTGCTACGGAGGAAATGAAAAGCTCTACACAGGGGTTCTCCATTGTTATGCCTGGAATGGAGGGTAAAACTAAACAAGGTGTCTAGTACCAAGAAAAATAATGTTGTGGCTATGGTGTTGCTTTGGCAGACACCTTGTAGTGTAGCAGTAGGTACACTAGCCTAACAACAATACACTGGCCTACACTATGGGGGGTAGCTTCCTGTGGAGGAGGGGTAGCCACAGCACCAACTAGTGACTCTAGTGGGCATAAAACAAAAGGGGCCAGTAAAGTAAACACAGGTTTACAAAACAAGTTTGCTTACACACAACATGCACTAACTAAGATGCAAGGCATTAACAGTTGTGATGATGTCTCTTAAAGGTGACTCAAGCTGGAACGCGTGAAAGTAACAGCTAGGTGCAAACTTATTTCACAGGGCTGGTAGCACGCTGTGGCTCTTATCAGGCTCAATTTAACTCAGTCAGGCTGAAATGCATGGCAGTGACAGTCAGGTACAAGCTCTCTATGTTACACAGGGCCGGTGGCACGCTGTGTCATTAAAGGAACACTTAGATTAACAGCAAATTATGACAACTTGACTAGATTGCATTGAATACGTGGTATTCAAATGCTGAACCAAAATTCTTTCAAGTTCTACAGAGTAGGTTAACTTGAATTAGCAGCAAAAGCAAGTTCTTAAAATTAACACTATGAAGGTTTAAGTGTTAATATCAGTGTCTCTCAAATTACAATTCTAACCAGAATGTACTTGCTTAAAAGTACAGCTGGACGTCTACTCCTGTGGAAGACTAGTGGTGTAGAATGTCAACACTTTTGGTTTGTTTAGAAGTGGAATATGAAATTTTCGGTTTTGACCAAAAATTATGCTGAAAATTAATATTGCACAATTATGAATAATTTGCCAACAATACTATGCCTCACACGGGGCACCAAATGTTGGGGAACGCAGGTAGGAGCTGGTCTAGTTATTAGACAATATTAAAGAAAATTATCAATATTAATAAAATTAATATTACTTAATTATCAATATATATTAATAATAACAGGGCACCAAATTACATTGGTACATAAGCTCAAAAGACATTAAAATGGCTATCAAAAGTAAATAATAATTATCAAAATAATTATTAATTATAATGAATAATATGATTTAATGTGTATTAAATCATCCTCGGGGCACCACTCTTTGAAACAAAGAGAAAACGATAGCAAATTAATGTAGTCTCATAGCTAAGTCTCATTAAATATACTAAACTATCAATTTAGAACTCTGATTAATAATTAAATTAATAACTATAACCAAAAATAACTATATCAATAGATAGTAAAGGTTGAAGGATTTTGGAGTTCTTGACACAGCAGCGGTTGGCATTATTCACTCTTGTAAAACATTAAACAGACCAGCATGTATGATCCACACATATTTATTTATAAGATAATAAAGGTTAAAACACAATATTAATCTAACTAAATAACTAAACTAAACAAACCAAACACAGTGTGTGAGCATGTGTGTGTGTGTGTGTGAGAGAGAGAGAGAGAGAGAGAGAGAGGGAGAGAGAGAGAGAGGGAGACAAAGACAAGATGGCTACTTGTCTTTGATGTCTGCATGGCCTACAAAACAAAATGGCGAGCACTGTAAAACTACAAAGATGGCCGGATCAAAGATGGTCGCCAGGGTGTCACCACATGACCTCTTTGTCCTTTGGAGCACATGGGCTCAGGGAGAACAAAGAGGTGTGATGTGGGGGTTGGGGTTATCTGAATGTGTATGTTTGTGTTTAAAACCAATTCACAGTTTATGTAAGTGATCTTAATGTGTGTCAGATGATGCAGATGGTTAGAAAAGATGGTTAGTTTGCATGCAAGACCCTATGTCTGTGTGGAGCATAAACTAAACATATCAGATGTGGCGAAGCCAGCTAACCAAATATCCTGACTACAACACTATCACAACAGTAAAACTTAATGAATTACATCAAACCAAATCAATACATGTACATTCACTGTAGTTAAAGTTGGACAGTCTTGCTCAGCCGTGTGCAATTACTAATGCTAAGGTAAAGCCCAGTACGTTACCACTACATGGAAGAAAGGGGTTGTAATTCCAAGGAGGGATTGGAGAAAGCCGACTGGAGAAGGTTGTGGTTCCAGGGTCGAAGTTGTTGTTGTCCTTGCTGTGTGAGATCCAGTTGTGCAGCTGGAAGGAAACTGGTCCAGTCCTGTTTCTGCAGCTTGGTGGCTTGGTGCTAACTTCCTTGGTTGAAGTTAGTTGATCAAAAGGCAGGCACTCGCGTCTTCTGCCTTTAGAAGTTCCTTGTGTTTCTATGTCTGTCTGCTTAAAAGACATAGATCAGAGCAGAGCTGCTTCTTCATGCAGTCTCTGGCTGGAGAGCTTAGGTGAGAAGGGCCGCAGCTGACCTCCTGCGGGGCAGGGGTGTTTAAAGGCCAGGAACAAGAGAGCAAAGAGAGTGACCTTCCTCCAGGTCAGCAGCCGAATTCACATGTACTTGTGGATGAGTCATCATGTTAAAGTAGCCAATGGAAATGGTTACTGAGTCCATGGGTGGAGCTACTCAATGAGTGACCCAAAGGAATCCTGGGAAGTGCAGTTCATGTCTTTGCCACCATCTTGGATGGTCAGGTCACAACAGACCTATCATTGATCCTTAAGTTTATGCACGAAGACATCCGCAGTTGGGATAGGTGGCTACGTCCTCTGTTGTTTGCAGTGCAGGTCGTACACCAGGCCTTCTGGTATGCCCTGACGCAGTGCAGCCACCCTTCTTACTGGTTGTACAGAGTGAGTCGTGACACTCAGACAGGAGGAGAAATTATCCAGTTGCTGGTACCAAAAAGCCACCAGGAAAGCTGTTTCCCCATGGTGAATGACAACACACTAGACCGGATAGTGGCCCGATTCTATTGACCCGGGAAATGTAAGTCTCTGGTGTACGTCTTAGCCTGAATTCCAGCTCGTTAACCAACCGGACTTCCTGAGAACGCCTTTGCGCCCATTGCCACTCTTTGAGGTTCCATTTGAGAGTTTTGGCAAAGACCTCATTGGGCCGTTTTACCAGAGTGCTTTGTGTTGGTTCTGATGGATTACACAACGTGATATCCTGAAGCAGTGGTTCTGTGCATCATCTCTGTAGAGAGTGTTGTACAGGCGCTGTTTTGGTTGATATTCCGAGTTGGGATCCAGAAAGAAGTCCTGACTGACCAACGCTCCTCGTTCATGTACTGCATGGTATGGAACTGTTCGGATTATTGGGCATCAAGTCAATTGTAAATATGGGTCAGAATGCAGACAGCACCTATTTGATGGTGAGGATGTAATCATCCCACCTCGGCTCCACTGGCCCTAAATCTGTGGTCCCTGACAAACACTCAAACCATCAATTGGTTTTGAGTGATGATTGACTGTTCATTTGCTAAAAGACTAGTTATAATCATTCATCAATGGGGGGGGATCCTCACTAGCTGACGGCAACAACCTACCATTAATTTAAGAGAAAGTGCGAAATCTAAGGGAGAAATGTGAACATTTAAGGCATGAATTGTCAGTTTGAGGACACATACTGTATTAGCAATCATTCAGGGTCCATTCTGTCCTTCTAACTTTAATGGGAAGAACTTTTTTTAATTTGCTTCAAGGTGCTTCAGAAGCGAGTTTTCCATATTTAGTTTCTCATTTTGATTGCGTGACACCGACGCTCTCTGGGACCTTTTCGTCAGACGGAGGGTATTAAAGTGCTGAGTCAGCGCTCAGCAGGGACAGGTGGATGAAGGGATGGACGGAGGAGAGTCAGCAGCTGACATCATCACCCTGCAGACGGGACACGTTTACTGACCGAGAACAAGTAAAACCTGCTGATTTCTTCTCTACATACAGCAGCTCTTCATGTTCTATATCCACATCTAATGACTGAACTATAGTGACCTTTCTAGACTGAACTGGGAACCAGTTAAACTATCTAACTCCGCCAGTGTGAGCCATGAGCCAGCTTTGCTTTGGGTAACGTTTGTTTGCCAAAATGTTTCGTGGATGGTGTTGATGTGTTGTTCTTGTCTTGGTGTATATTTATGTGTTATATTATATGTTGAGCCCTTTCCAGGTTCCCCCTGCAGCCAGAGGACATCCTGTACCTGTTGAATGTTAAACAATGTGCTAACTTGCTGTGTGTCTGTTTGGTTTGTTTTTGTTGTTTTCCTCAGACGTCCTCACAGAGTAACATTCTGCATCGTCTATCCAGAAATCTCCGAATGTCAAAAGTTTATGATCCCAAATCACAGCATGTCTTTTTCTATGTTGTTCCTCAAGGTCTTGGTGTCTTAATGTGGTATTTTGGAGGATTATTGATCATTTTTATCAATTCTCCAGTGGTAAAAAATGGTTAAATTTAGCACTGAATCTGTGGAACAAATGGTATCAACCTGTGAGACATAATAGAGCATGAGGATGGACATCAGATACTTCTATCATCAGGTTCTAAACCCTGATACACTTTAAACATTTATGTTAATTGATTGTTTATATTGTTCAGGTTCCAGCTTTCAGATGATGTTCACCACTTCTATGTGACCTCTACTGTTGACCTGTTGTTTCCCCCTAAAGACCCCCGCAGTCAGTAGAGTTACAATATGGAGAAACACTTTGGTATAAATAATAATTATTATTTTGTGTTTGGAGTAAAGATGAGAGAACACAGAAGGTGCCCCCCCCCCCCCCCACCACAGTGCTTTACTCCTTATATTTGTTGTCCACCCAGTAATGTTTGTCTCCCAGAGACCGTCTATATGACAGATCGTCTCTATGAAGACATGACTGGACTTTTAAAAATGTTTCTCCTCTTTCAGGCTGATCCACCTGAAGCCCTGAACTAGGAGGTTTTCTGAGGAGGGGAGGATGGAGAACGTCTCCTCGCACAAACACTTCGTTCTCAACGGCTTCAGTGAGCTGGGAGCTCTGAGGCCCGTCCTCTTCATCCCGTTCTTCATCATGTTCGTGGTGTCGCTGTCGGCCAACTCCCTGCTGCTGTACGTCGTCGTTTCAGAGAGAAGCCTCCACTCTCCGATGTGCGTCCTCATCGCCGGTATGGCGTTCGTGGACCTGAGCCTCCCGCTGTTCTTCGTCCCCTTCATGCTGCTGAGCTTCCTGTTGGACTGGAGGGGGATCTCTCTGAGCGGCTGCCTGGTTCAGATGTATTTTGTTCACTTCTTAGGAGCTTTTCAGTCCACGTTGCTGGTGTGGATGGCGTTGGACCGCTACTTCGCCATCTGCACGCCTCTCTACTACCAAGAACGCATGGCTTTACCCAGATTCCTCAAGTTTATCGTCCCGCTCGTGGTCAGAAACTTCGTCCTGATCACGCTGGTGGTGAGTCTGGCTGGATCTTTGTCCTTCTGCTTCAGAAACGTGATGAACCACTGTTTCTGTGAGCACATGGCGTTAGTGCAACTGGCCTGTGGAAGCACCGCCGTCAACAGCCTCATCGGGTTACTGACTATATTCCTCATCCCTGTAGCCGACTTCATCTTCACCGCCGCCTCCTACGTGGTCATATTCAGCTCTGTGCTCAGGTCCGGCAAGACGGGTGTCAAAGCGCTTCACACCTGCGTGACCCACATCGTGGTCATCACCGTCAGCCTGACCATCGCGCTCGTTGCTTTCCTGTCGTATCGGATCAGAAACGGTCTTCCCGCCGCGGTCCGGGTCTTCATCAGCACCATGTACCTGCTGTTCCCGAGCTGTTTCAACCCGATCATCTACGGCATCAGAACCGCCGAGATCCGACAGCACACCCTGAGGACTCTGACGTGCAGTCGCTTTGTTTGATTAGAAGTCTCTGATATAAAATGTCTCCATCATATAGAAGCTAATTTCTTTGGTGTCTCAGAGGTGTTCCTAATATTTTGCCCTCCTACTTTAAATGAAGTGGACTTTTCTGATAGGAAATAGTGTTTTGCGTCTGTCCGGTATTCCTGGGGGGAACTGATCGTGAGGTCCATAGTCGCCGTTGTACCTGTTTCTGCTTGCGGTGTACTCAGTGGAATGTGATGTTCTGATAGCGCCGCAGTTCAGCGTAACAACTGTGTATTTAGTGATGAAAGCAACACATTGGTCACAGATGTAGGTTTATATGTTATGAACAGATATAGATATCAGGACGCTGCAAATTTGGACCCTGAGGGCCGTGGCGGCCATTTTGTTTTTGCAGGTTGTCATTCGATCATGAAGGTTAGGAGGTGAACTTTGACCCTGAAGTGACCTTCATGCTCCTTTTATTTGGTTTTCACGTTTTTCCATTAAAAAATTAAGAAGTTATAAAACCCTGTCTGTGATCTTCTGACATCTGATCTTATCACCCTGAACACACCTTGGAAATCATCAAGACTCAGAAAATCATTTTTCTGCAACATTTAGGAATATTTAGGGCATTTTTTATTTTTATTTTAAAATTTCATTTTAAAAATGCATAAGAATAAATACATAAATAAACAAAAGGGAAAATTAAACAGAAGAGTAAATAAATAAGGGAATTAATACAAACAAATGAAAGAGCAAATTAAAACAGAAATATCCATTTGTCACATTTTATCAATTAATTAATACCTACATTTATTCAAAATATTTGTTTTTTGGCTACATTTAATGACATATTTATTTATTTATTTATCGAGTTATTTATTCATTTATTTTTTATTTTGGCATCTTCAGTCCTCCATAAGGAACCTCACTGTTTGTCAGGTTTTCTTTTGTGTTATTTTTAATGTGTCAACACCGATTGATGTTTTTCACTATTGAAATAAAGTTTTTATTTGAGTTTTGTATAATGAAGTTTGAGAATTGTTCAAATTAAAACTAACAAACAATCATATTTCCTGGTTTCCTGTGTCTCCATCATCATCATCATCAGGTGGGAGGGACTGGTTTCCATCATTATCATCATCAGGTGGGAGGGACTTGTCTCCATCATCATCATCATCCATGTGGGAGGTACTGGTCTCCAGCATCATCATCATCCAGGTGGGAGGGACTGGTCTCCATCATTGTCATCATCAGGTGGGAGGGACTGGTCTCCATCATCATCATCATCCAGGTGGGAGGGACTGGTCTCCATCGTCATCATCATCAGGTGGGAGGGACTGGTCTCCAGCATCATCATCATCAGGTGGGAGGGACTGTTCTCCATCATCATCACCATCCAGGTGGGAGGGACTGGTCTCCAGCATCATCATCATCCAGGTGGGAGGGACTGGTCTCCATCATCATCATCATCCAGGTGGGAAGGACTGGTCTCCATCCTCATCATCATCCAGGTGGGAGGGACTGGTCTCCAGCATCATCATCATCAGGTGGGCGGGACTGGTCTCCATCATCATCATCATCAGGTGGGAGAGACTGATCTCCATCATCATCATCATGAGGTGGGAGGGACTGGTCTCCATCATCATCATCATCCAGGTGGGAGGGACTGGTCTCCATCATCATCATCATCATCATCCGGTGGGAGGGACTGGTCTCCATCATCATCATCATCATCATCAGGTGAGAGGAACTGGTCTCCATCATTATCATCATCAGGTGAGAGGGACTGGTCTCCATCATCATCATCATGAGGTGGGAGGGACTGGTCTCCATCATCATCATCATCAGGTGGGAGGGACTGGTCTCCATCATCATCATCATGAGGTAGGAGGGACTGGTCTCCATCATCATCATCATGAGGTGGGAGGGACTGGTCTCCATCATCATCATCATCAGGTGGGAGGGACTGGTCTCCATCATCATCATCATGAGGTAGGAGGGACTGGTCTCCATCATCATCATCATCCAGGTGGGAGGGACTGGTCTCCATCATCATCATCATCCAGGTGGGAGGGACTGGTCTCCATCATCATCATCATCCAGGTGGGAGGGACTGGTCTCCATCATCATCATCATCCAGGTGGGAAGGACTGGTCTCGATCATCATCATCATGAGGTGGGAGGGACTGGTCTCCATCATCATCATCCAGGTGGGAGGGAAAATTTCACGAAAAAAGTCATACTATAGTATGTCGAAAATTTTATGAAGAAAAGTCATAGTATAGTATGTCGAAAAATGTCATGAAAAAAAGTCATACTATAGTATGAAGAAGATCCTAATGAAAAAAAGTTATACTCTAGTATGTCGAAAAATCTCATGAGAAAAGTCATACTATAGTATGTCGAAAAATCTCATGAAAAAAGTCATACTATAGTATGTCGAAAAGGTTCATGAAAAAAAATCATACTATAGTATGTCGAAAAATGTCATGAAAAAAAGCCATACTATAGTATGGCGAAAATTCTCATAAGAAAAAGTCATACTATAGTATGTCGACAATTTTCATGAAAAAAAGTCATACTTTAGTATGACGAAAAATGTCACGAAAAAAAGTCATAGTATAGGACGTCGAAGATTTTCATGAAATAAAGTCATACTATAATATGTCGAAAATTTTCATGAAAAAAAGTCATACTATAGGATGTCGAAAATTTTCATGAAAAAAAGTCATACTATAGTATATCGGAAAATTTCGTGATAAAAAAGTCATACTATAGTATGTCAAAAAATTTAATAAAAAAAAAGTCATACAATAGTATGTCGAAAAATTTCATGATAAAAAAGTCATACCATAGTATGTCGAAAAATTTCATGAAAAAAAGTCATACTATAGTATGTCGAAAATTTTCATGAAAAAAAGTCATACTATACTATGTCGAAAAATTTCATGAAAAAAAGTCATACTATAGTGTGTCCAAAAAATTTCATGAAAAAAAGTCATACCATAGTATGTCGAAAAATTTCATGAAAAAAGTCATACCATAGTATGTCGAAAAATTTCTTGAAAAAAGTCATACTGTAGTATGTTGAAAATTTTCATGAAAAAAAGTCATACTATACTATGTCGAAAAATTTCTTGAAAAAAAGTCATAGTATAGTATGTCGAAGATTTTCATGAAAAAAAGGCATATTATAATATGGCGAAAATTCTCATGAGAAAAAGTTATACTATAGTATGTCGAAAATTTTCATGAAAAAAAGTCATAATATAGTATGTCGAAAAAATTCATGATAAAAAAGTCATAGTATAGTATGTCGAAGATTTTCATGAAAAAAAGACATACTATAGTATGTCGAAAAATTTCATGAAAAAAAGTCATACTATAGTATGTCGAAAAATTTCATGAAAAAAAGTCATACTATAGTATGTCGGATAATTTCATGATAAAAAAGTCATACTATAGTATGTCGAAAATTTTCATGAGAAAAAGTCATACTATAGTATGTCGAAAAATTTCATGAAAAAAAGTCATACTATAGTTTGTCGAACATTTTCATGAGAAAAAGTCATACTATAGTATGTCGAAAAATTTCATGAAAAAAAGTCATACTATAGTATGTCGGAAAATTTCATGATAAAAAAGTCATACTCTAGTATGTCGAAAATTTTCATGAGAAAAAGTCATACTATAGTATGTCGAAAATTTTCATGAAAAAAAGTCATACTATAGGATGTCGAAAATGTTCATGAAAAAAAGTCATACTATAGTATGTCGAAAATTTTCATGAGAAAAAGTCATACTATAGTATGTCCAAAAATATCATGAAAAAAAGTCATAGTATAGTATGTCGAAAAATTTCATGATAAAAAAGTCATACAATAGTATGTCGAAAAATTTAATGAAAAAAAGTCATACTATAGTATGTCGAAAATTTTCATGAAAAAAAGTCATACTATACTATGTCGAAAAATTTCATGAAAAAAAGTCATACTATAGTGTGTCCAAAAAATTTCATGAAAAAAAGTCATACCATAGTATGTCGAAAAATTTCATGAAAAAAGTCATACCATAGTATGTCGAAAAATTTCTTGAAAAAAGTCATACTGTAGTATGTTGAAAATTTTCATGAAAAAAAGTCATACTATACTATGTCGAAAAATTTCTTGAAAAAAAGTCATAGTATAGTATGTCGAAGATTTTCATGAAAAAAAGGCATATTATAATATGGCGAAAATTCTCATGAGAAAAAGTTATACTATAGTATGTCGAAAATTTTCATGAAAAAAAGTCATAATATAGTATGTCGAAAAAATTCATGATAAAAAAGTCATACTATACTATGTCGAAAATTTTCATGAAAAAAAGTCATACTTTAGTATGACGTAAATTCTCACGAGAAAAAGTCATACTATAGTATGTTGAAAATTTTCATGAAAAAAGTCATAATATAGTATGTCGAAAAAATTCATGATAAAAAAGTCATACTATGCTATGTCGAAAATTTTCATGAAAAAAAGTCATACATTAGTATGGCGAAAATTCTCACGAGAAAAAGTCATACTATAGGATGTCGAAAATTTTCTTGAAAAAAAGTCATACTATAGTATCTCGAAAAATTTATTAAAATAAAAGTCATACTATAGTATGTTGGAAATGTTCATGGAAAAAAGTCATACTATATTATGTCGAAAAATTTCATGAAAAAAAGTCATACTATATGTCGAAAATGTTCGTGAAAAAATGTGATAGTATAGAATGTCGAAAATTTTCATGAAAAAAGGCATAGCATAGTCTGTCGATTAATTTGGTGGAAAAAAAACTTAGATAAAAATTTCGAGAAGGTTCATGAAAAAAGTCATACTATAGCATGTCGAAAATATTCGTAAAAAAATGTCATAGTATAGAATGTCGAAAATTTTCATGAAAAAAGGAATAGTATAGTCTGTCGATTAATTTTGTGGAAAAAAAACTCAGTTTAAAATTTCGAAAATTTTCATGAAAAAAGTCATACTATAGTATGACTTTTTTCATAAAAATTGTCGAAAATATTCGTAAAAAAATGTCATAGTATAGAATGTCGAAAATTTTCATGAAAAAAGGCATAGTATAGTCTGTCGATTAATTTGGTGGAAAAAAAACTCAGTTTAAAATTTCGAAAATTTCATGGAAAAAGTCATACTATAGTAAGTCGAAAATTTTCGGGAAAAAATGTCATAGTATAGAATGTCTAGAGGTAGACATACATTTTCGAAACCATCCCTGGTTTTAACCGCATCACCATACGAGTTTGTAATTTGACTAAACTGGGGCTAAAATATAATATTAAAATATCAAAACGCGATTAATCGGAAAGTAATCACACATTCATTATCTGTTCTAAATGTACCTTAAAGGGAGATTTTTCAAGTATTTAATCCTCTTATCAACATGGGAGTGGACAAATATGCTGCTTTATGTAAATGTATGTATATATTTATTATTGTAAATCAGTTAACAACACAAAACAATAACAGATATTGTCCAGAAACCTTCACAGGTTCTGCATTTAGCATAAAACAATATGCTCAGATCATAACATGGCAAACTGCAGCCCAACAGGAAACAACAGCTGTCAGTGTGTCAGTGTGCTGACTTGACTATGACTTGCCCCAAACTGCATGTGATTATCATAAAGTGGGCATGTCTGTAAAGGGGAGACTCGTGGGTACCCATAGAACCCATTTACATTCACATATCTGGGGGTCAGAGGTCAAGGGACCCCTTTGAAGATGGACATGACAGTTTTTCCTCACTAAAATTTAGCGCAAGTTTGGAGCATTATTTAACCTCCTTCATGACCTTGTTGGTACCGATGGGTTCATCAGGTTCTCAACTTTACTATGATACCAGTATCTTTAGAACTGAGCCGCTACAATTTGCATTAATGAGTTATTATCGTTTTCACTTTGACAGCCATAATATTTTTATTTATTTATATATATATATATATATATATATATTACGTCAACTAGATTATGTCGATTCTGTTTTGATGATTAGTAGATTTAGAGAGGATACAACCACCGCCCCAGACTAAACATACAGGAGAGTAAATGTTTAATGTGATTATTTAGATGATCATTTTAGAAATGAAATGAAACCAGCGGCTCTGATGAAGTAAGAAAATCTTAAAATTGATGATTTGGAAAATGATCGGCAGGGAATCCAGGGACTTATTTGGGTAAAACATAAACTCTGTAATAGTCGTAGATATCTCAGATTAGTTTCCTGTGAGTGACATCATCTATTTACTTTCTAAACTTTCTAACCTCCAGGTAATTCCTTTGTCTCGGTGGCCGCCACCAAACCCCCGCCAGAGAAACGCCAAAACAAAGCAGTATTTCCTGTGGTCACTACACAGGAGCACAAACACCCAGAGCGAAAGCCTGAGAGTGTCTTCCCATGATGCAGTGCGCGAGTGCTAATTGGCCTGTTAGTGTAGCTGGTTAGATCCTCCAGAGTGTCCGAGTGTCCACAGATCCTCTGGGGTCCGGCCTCCAGCTGCTGGAGCTCCTCCGGGGCTCATTACTGTCTAATGATCCAGTAAACATGAAGAAAGTCCCCACTGTCTGTCCTCTCTGTCCTCTCTGTCCACCCAACAAGGACCACTAATACATCTATGGGCTGTAGAGGACATATAGTGACCTTTAACTGGCTGACGTAATGTCTTACCGCTGTGGTCCAGGTGGTTTTAGCGTTCTGGTAGAAGTTCACATATTTCTATAAAGTTTGTTTCTTGACACGAAGACCGAGAGAAGCTGAGGTCCAGTTGGGCAGTTTCCAGCAGCCTTCAAAGAATTTACAGGAAGTCACAGAGACAGTTAATTCCTGTTAGATCCGATCTGTAGGCTACTTGTAGTTTTCAGACCACGTTGGGATTTATTTATATTTGTTTGTAAATCTATGTGGAAATGTGCGTGTATCTGGCGTTGGATTCTATCCTTTATTATTGTTATGTCCACCTTGTAAAGCACATAATGAGCACTCGTTTTGATAAGTGTTATATATAGATAACCTTCATTATTATAATAATTATCATTATCAACCACACAAGATGTGTTTGTTAACAGATGAAACTTTCATTGCACAACATGACACTAATACAATCTAGTGTTAAATATTACAATTACACAGAAAGTTGTGACTTTCTACAACACGTGGTGTTTGCTGTCAAACTAAGAACCAATCAGCTCTTTGATCAGGCGACAGCCAGGCGTTTCCCATAATGCACTGGGTCTTGCAGTCGGTGGAGAGAAGCTGCGGCGCCTGGCTCTAAAAACTGCGACCGCCTCGGTCTCTTGAGGTCATCGTTGCCCACGTGGTCATGACGTCAGAGCAAGTCGGCATCAAGGCGGACACAAATCTAACCGGCATGCATTCTTGATTAATTCTTTATGGATTAAACAACACGATATCCTGACCAGGGCGCCTCGTTCATGTCACGCACACTATGGAACTGTACATTATTGGGCATCAAGTCACTTCAGATTAGTGTCTAATTCCCTCAGACCAACGGTCCTGTTGAGCGCATGAACAAAACCTTGAAGTCCTTTGTTTGATCATTGACCTATCATCGATCCTTTGTTTGATCATTGACCTATCATTGATCCTTTGTTTGATCCTTGACCTATCATCGGTCCTTTGTTTGATCATTGACCTATCATTGAGCCTTTGTTTGATCATTGACCTGTTGGGGAACGCAGGTAGGAGCTAGTCTAGTTATTAGACAATATTAAAGAAAATTATCAATATTAATAAAATTAATATTACTTAATTATCAATATATATTAATAATAACAAGGCACCAAATTACATTGGTACATAAGCTCAAAAGACATTAAAATGGCTATCAAAAGTAAATAATAATTATCAAAATAATTATTAATTATAATGAATAATATGATTTAATGTGTGTTAAATCATCCTCGGGGCACCACTCTTTGAAACAAAGACAAAACGATAGCAAATTAATGTAGTCTCATAGCTAAGTCTCATTAAATATACTAAACTATCAATTTAGAACACTCACACTCACTCACTCATCTTCAACCTCTTATCCGGGGTCGGGTCGGGGGGGCAACAGCTCCAGCAGGGGACCCCAAACTTCCCTTTCCCGGGCCACATTAACCAGCTCTGACTGGGGGATCCCGAGGCGTTCCCAGGCCAGTGTGGAGATATAATCTCTCCACCTAGTCCTGGGTCTTCCCCGTGGCCTCCACCCAGCTGGTCGTGCCTGGAACACCTCCCTAGGGAGGCGCCCAGGGGGCATCCTTACTAGATGCCCGAACCACCTCAACTGGCTCCTTTCAACGCAAAGGAGCAGCGGCTCTACTCCGAGTCCCTCACGGATGACTGAGCTTCTCACCCTATCTCTAAGGGAGACGCCAGCCACCCTCCTGAGGAATCCCATTTCGGCCTCTTGTACCCGCGATCTCGTTCTTTCGGTCATGACCCAACACTCATGACCATAGGTGAGAGTAGGAATGAAGATTGCCCGGTAGATCGAGAGCTTTGCCTTCCGGCTCAGCTCTCTTTTCGTCACAACGGTGCGGTAAAGCGAATGCAGTACCTCCCCCGCTGCTCCGATTCTCCGGCCAATCTCACGTTCCATTGTCCCCTCACTCGCGAACAAGACCCCGAGGTACTTGAACTCCCTCACTTGGGGTAAGGACTCATCCCCTACCCGGAGTAGGCAATCCATGGGTTTCCTGCTGAGAACCATGGCCTCAGATTTAGAGGTGCTGATCCTCATCCCAGCCGCTTCACACTCGGCTGCGAACCGATCCAGTGAGTGCTGGAGGTCACAGTCCGATGATGCCAACAGGACCACATCATCTGCAAAAAGCAGCGATGAGATCCTCAGCACACCGAACTGCAAACCCTCCTCCCCCCGACTACGCCTCGATATCCTGTCCATGAATATCACGAACAAGATTGGTGACAAAGCGCAGCCCTGGCGGAGGCCAACCCCCACCGGAAACGAGTCCGACTTACTGCCGAGGATCCGGACACAGCTCTCGCTTTGGGTGTACAGAGATTGGATGGCCCTAAGAAGGGCCCCCCTCACCCCGTACTCCCGCAGCACCCCCCACAGTATCTCCCGGGAGACCCAGTCATACGCCTTCTCCAAGTCCACAAAACACATGTAGACTGGATAGGCATACTCCCAGGCCCCCTCCAGGATCCTTGCGAGAGTGAAGAGCTGGTCCGTTGTTCCACGGCCAGGACGGAATCCGCATTGTTCCTCTTCAATCCGAGGTTCGACTATCGGCCAAACCCTCCTTTCCAGCACCTTGGAGTAGACTTTACCAGGGAGGCTGAGTAGTGTGATACCCCTGTAATTGGCACACACTCTCTGGTCCCCCTTTTTGAAGAGGGGAACCACCACCCCTGTCTGCCACTCCGTAGGCACTGTCACCGACTTCCACGCAATGTTGAAGAGACGTGTCATCCAAGACAGCCCCTCCACACCCAAAGCTTTCAGCATTTCTGGACGGATCTCATCAATCCCCGGGGCTTTGCCACTGTGGAGTTGTTTGACTACCTCAGTGACCTCCACCAGGGAAATTGATGATGATCCCCCATCAGCTTCCAGCTCTGCCTCTACAAAAGAGGGCGTATTAGTCGGATTCAGGAGTTCCTCAAAGTGCTCTTTCCACCGCCCGATTACCTCTTCAGTTGAAGTCAACAGTGTCCCATCCTTACTGTACACAGCTTGGATGGTTCCCCGTTTCCCCCTCCTGAGGTTCCGGACGGTTTTCCAGAAGCACCTTGGTGCCGACCGAAAGTCCTTCTCCATGGCTGCTCCGAACTCCTCCCACACCCGCTGCTTTGCCTCCTTCACGGCAGCAGCTGCTGCCCGTCGGGCCTGTCGGTACCTTGCAACCGCCTCCGGAGTCCTCCGAGATAAAATATCCCGGAAGGCCTCCTTCTTCAGTCGGACGGCTTCCCTGACCACCGGTGTCCACATCGGTGTTCGAGGGTTGCCGCCCCTTGAGGCACCTAAGACCTTTAGACCACAGCTCACTGCCGCAGCTTCAGCAATGGAAGCTTTGAACATCGCCCACTCGGGTTCAATGCCCCCAACCTCCACAGGGATGCCAGAAAAGCTCCGCCGGAAGTGTGAGTTGAAAGTCTCTCGGACAGAGGCCTCCTCCAGACGTTCCCAGTTCACCCGCACTACCCGTTTGGGTTTACCAGGTCTGTCCAGAGTCTTCCCCCACCCTCTGACCCAACTCACCACCAGATGGTGATCAGTTGACAGCTCCGCCCCTCTCTTCACCCGAGTGTCCAAAACATGCGGCCTCAGATCAGACGATACGATAACAAAATCGATCATCGACCTTCGGCCTAGGGTGCTCTGGTACCACGTACACTTATGAGCATCCTTATGTTCGAACATGGTGTTTGTTATGGACAGTCCATGACTAGCACAGAAGTCCAGTAACAACCGACCACTCGGGTTTAGATCAGGGGGGCCATTCCTCCCAATCACGCCTCTCCAGGTGTCTCCATCGTTGCCCACGTGCGCGTTGAAGTCTCCCAGGAGAACTATGGAGTCCCCTACTGGAGCCCCATGCAGGACTCCATTCAGGGTCTCCAAGAAGGCCGAATACTCCGAACTGCTGTTCGGTGCATACGCACAAACAACAGTCAGAGTTTTCCCCCCCATAACCCGAAGGCGTAGGGAGGCGACCCTCTCGTCCACCGGGGTAAACTCCAACGTAGCGGCACTCAGCCGGGGATTTGTGAGTATCCCCACACCCGCCCGGCGCCTCGCACCTTGGGCAACTCCAGAGAAGAATAAAGTCCAACCCCTATCCAGGAGTACGGTTCCAGAACCGAGGCTGTGCGTAGAGGTAAGCCCCACCAGATCTAACTGGTAGCGCTCCACCTCCCGCACAAGCTCCGGCTCCTTCCCCCACAGAGAGGTGACGTTCCACGTCCCAAGAGCCAGCCTCTGCGGCCCAGGTCCGGTCCGTCGAGGTCCCTGGCCTTCGCTGCCACCCATGTGGCTGCGCACCCTACCCCAGCGGTTCGTCCCGCAGGTGGTGAGCCCACAGGATGGAGAGGAGGGGGGTGCCACGTTGCTTCTTCAGGATATTCCCGGCCGGGCTCCGTGGCAAGCCCGGCCACCAGACGCTCGCTGACGGGCCCTCCGTCTGGGCCTGGCTCCAGGCGTGGGCCCCGGGCTTCCTCCGGGCCGGGTCACTTGTCCTCTACCTCGATTATTCATTGGGGTATTTTGAACCATTCTTAGTCTGGCCCCTCGCCTGAAACCAATTTGCCATGGGAGACCCTACCAGGAGCACCAGGCTCCAGACAACATAGCTCTCAGGTTCATAGGGACACCCAAACCTCTCCACCACGGTAAGGTGATGGTTCCCGGAGAGGATCAATTTAGAAGTCTGATTAAAAATTAAATTAATAACTATAACCAAAAATCACTATATCAATAGATAGTAAAGGTTGAAGGATTTTGGAGTTCTTGACACAGCAGCGGTTGGCATTATTCACTCCTGTACAACATTAAACAGACCAGCATGTATGATCCACAAATATTTATTTATAAGATAATAAAGGTTAAAACACAATATTAATCTAACTAAATAACTAAACTAAACAAACCAAACACAGTGTGTGAGCATGTGTGTGTGTGTTGTTACGGCCCTGGCCGTATATGGAAATGTATTTGTATTCAGTGTCAGAGTGAGAGTGAGAGTCTCTATTTGGTGAGGATCTTTGTGTTACTGTGTTTTGTGTGAGAGTGAGTGTTCTGTGTGTGTGGATCTGTGATTCTCCTATTTAGGTGCTCGCTCTCTGATTGGCTGGAGGTGTGGGTTCAGTCTGGGGTGTGTCGGCTGCTGATTGGATCCATCATCATCTCTATAGTTTAAAATGCTCTGATGCCCAACAGTCCAGTGACAGCTAACTGACAGCAGCTCATTCTGTCCTCGGCCTCCAAACCTTAGAGTAAACTTTGTATTTAACGTGTCTTTAGTAGCCTTGGTGCTATAGTGTTTTTTCTGTACGATTGTATCGTATTTTTCATTGTTTAATAATAGCAAATTGCTGGTAGGGGTGAACTGCCATTTTCCTTTTATTAACCTTTTCTCCTGTTTATCTGCTGTATCCTAGGGAGCCAGAATAAGTAACTGTATTTTTGTTTGTTTGATTATTTTGTTGAAGGTTAGTCAGGGTATTTAAAAGATAGATTTTGTTTGTTGTTTTGGCCTTTGTTCAACTTGAGTTATATGGTTTAATTGTATTGTTTGTTAAAACTTGAGTTAGTAATAAATCTTGTTACTATACTCAAACATCTAGTCCTGAGCTTGTGGTTTGGGGACCGGGGAGGGAATATCCTTTTTATATTTATGTTGCGCTCCGACCCCCCTAGACAGGGGCGTAACATAAATTGGGGGCTCGTCCGTCCTTTTTTCCGGGCTTGCAGTGCTCATTTGATCGGTGAGTAGTTTCTTTCTTGCTTTTGGTTGGCAGTTTTTTCTCTGTGTGTAGGGGTAGGCCTACAGTTAAAACATGGCATTTGAAATGGATGACTTTGCAACAAGTCCCACCCTTGAAAAGTTGGACCGATGCACAAAAGCAGATTTAATTCTGATCGCAAGTTTTTTTGATATCTATGTCCCTTTAAATGTCCGTAAGGACGAGATTAAAGGGATACTTTCAGAGAAGTTGGTGGAAAAGGGTGTGGTCACTAAATTAGGGCCTCAGACTGGTCTTGCCCCTGAGGGTTTACATGTGGGAGTGGGAGCGGTGGCTGCTACTGTCACCCAGGCCCTCAGCAGCCAGGTGAATGTGGGAGCGGAGGCCCCTACAGTAGCTCAGGCTGGGAGCATAGACCCATTGAGTCTGTTACAGGCTGGGGTAGATACGGAGGATTTTAAACTAGCGCTACGCCTTAAAGAGGTGGACCTAGAAACCAAGATCCGTGAGGTTGAGCTTATGCACCTCAAAATAAGGGCGCTTGAGTTGGAAAGATCCTCTGTGCACTTAACCTCTACTCCTTTTAGTGTACATTCCCCCACTGCTTCTTCTGACCAATTTAATGTAAGCAGGCACATTGCCTTAGTTCCTCCTTTTAGGGAGAGTGAAGTGGACTCTTATTTCAATGCTTTTGAGCGCATTGCGGCAACTTTAAGGTGGCCAAAAAATGTGTGGAGTTTGTTACTGCAGTGTAAATTAGTGGGAAAAGCCCAAGAAGTGTGTGCAAGTTTGTCGATTGAAGAGAGCTTGGATTATGATATTGTTAAAGCCACAGTCATGCGTGCCTATGAGCTAGTGCCTGAGGCATATCGACAGAAATTCAGGACAAGTGAGAAATCTGCCAACCAAACACATGTGGAGTTTGCAAGAGAGAAAACTGTTTTATTCGACAAGTGGTGCGCAGCGAGCAAAGTGGAAAACTTCGTACAACTCCGTGAACTGATGTTGAGGGAAGAATTTAAAAAATGTCTTCCAGAGAAAATTGTTGTGTATTTAAATGAACAGAAGGTGGAAACTTTGTCCAAAGCTGCAGTGCGAGCGGATGAATTTGTATTAACGCACCGAGCTGTTTTTCCTTCTGTGCGTCGTGAAAACGTGCCGTACGCCAGTGCAGAAAGAAATCAATTTGTTTCACCCAAAAGCCCACGCCGTGCTTTTCCTGTGTCTTCTGAAAGCCGTGAATGTTTCTATTGCCGTGAAGCAGGTCACCTCATTGCGGTGTGTCCTGCGCTCCAAAAGAAAGAGCGGTACAAGGGCCCTAGAAGTCCCAAAAGTGTTGGTTTTGTCCAGTCTGTGTCTACGGTGCCAACTCCGCACACAGCAGATGCGGATAAGCCTGACTTTGATGAGAGTTACCGGCCTTTCATTTCACATGGCTCAGTCTCTCTGACGGGGGAAGAAAAAGATCAGGTGCCAATCGTTATTTTGCGCGACACTGGAGCAAACCAGTCTCTTCTGCTCCAGGGTGTTTTGCCTTTTTCGAATGACTCATTTTGCGGTTCAGATGCCCTCTTTTGGGGTGTTAAAATGAGCTTTTTGAGAGCTCCTTTGCACAATGTGTTTCTGCGCTCTCCTCTCGTATCCGGCCCTGTGAAGGTTGGACTTCGTGCGCGTTTACCAGTACACGGTGTAGCCCTGATACTGGGAAATGATCTGGCAGGAAAAAAAGTTTTTCCGTCTCCCGAGGTGGTTGAAAACCCCGTTGCCGACTCGTGTGTTTCGGTTCCCGCTGCTGTCAGTCTGTCCTCTGTGTTCCCAGCTTGTGTGGTTACGCGCGCCCAAGCGCGTAAATTTGATGGGGTAACGGATTTATCTGAGTCATTCATGTGTTCTGAAGATAGTCCTGAGAAAACAGAACCACTTTCAGAAAAATCCGAGGAAAAAGTGTTTGATAACTTGTTACCTGCTGAGGCCAACCTGTCTTTTGAGGTGGATAGGGCTGAGTTTATTCATGCGCAACAGACCGACCCGTCTCTGGTTACATGCCTATCATCTGTGCCAAAATCAAACGCTAAGAGTCCCTTTGTGTACAGTTTTGGTGACGGCGTGTTAATGCGCAACTGGTATCCTCCCTCATCCGGAGATTTAGGTTGGAACTCATTCCAACAGGTAGTGGTGCCGGAAAAATTTCGTTCACAAGTCCTTAGCCTGGCACATGATAGTTTTGCTGGTCATTTAGGAATAAAAAAGACTTACCATCACATCCTCCGTTACTTCTTTTGGCCAGGTTTAAAATCAGAGGTAAGAAAGTACTGCCGTTCCTGTCACATCTGTCAGATCTGCGGAAAACCAAACCAGGTTATTCCCCCTGCTCCGCTGCAACCAATCCCAGTAATCGGTGAACCATTTGGACATGTAGTCCTCGACTGCGTTGGGCCGCTCCCCAAAACAAAGTCAGGACATCAGTATCTTCTGACGTTGATGTGTGCTGCCACGCGATATCCTGAGGCTATCCCGTTGCGCACGCTCAAAACCAAAGCCGTTGTGAAAGCCCTCATACAGTTTTTCTCCATTTTTGGCTTGCCAAAATCCATTCAGACAGACCAAGGTTCAAATTTTACTTCCAAACTTTTCGCCCAGGTCATATCCTCGTTGTCCATAAAACATCAGAAATCCAGCGCGTACCACCCACAGTCTCAGGGCGCGCTTGAACGTTTCCACCAAACGTTAAAGTCAATGCTAAAAAAATACTGTCTCGAGACAGGAAAAGAGTGGGATGACGGGTTACCCCTGCTCCTTTTGGCTGCACGAGAAAGTGTACAAGAATCCACCGGTTTTAGTCCCGCGGAGCTAGTTTTTGGACACACCGTGCGTGGTCCTTTGAGGTTGCTTAGAGAAAAGTATCTTTCCGACTCTGTTAGCTCCAACCAAAATGTGTTGGACTATGTGAGCTCCTTCCGAGAGCGTTTGCATAAGGCCTGTGACGCCGCGCACAGCGCCCTTTCTGCATCTCAGAAAAAAATGAAAAAGAACTTCGATAAAAAGTCTGTGAAGAGAGAGTTTCGAGTTGGTGACAAAGTGTTGTCTCTCCTTCCAATCCCTGGTGCTGCCCTTCAGGCAAAGTTCTGTGGTCCATATGTTGTTGAGAATAAACTAAGTGAAACTGACTATGTTATCGGTACCCCCGATAGAAGGAGAAAGTCCCGGGTATGTCATATTAATATGTTGAAGCCATATTTTGTTCGCGATGGTGGCGTAGTTGCTCCTTCGTCCCCCGCTGCGCCCGCCGCCGCTGCTGCGTCAACCTCCGCCGCTGCTGCGTCCTCCGCCGCTGCGCCCTCTGCTGTTCTCACTGTTGCTCCTGTTCCTCCTTCTCAGTATTGTCCTGAAAGTGATGGTTTGCGCTTTAACAGTTTTGAACATTGTCCTCGTCTCCAAAACTCGGAGATTCTGAAAAATTTAAAGTCGCATCTGCATCATTTGGATAATTCGGCTCGGGAAGATGTCAAGTGTTTAATAAGGGATAATCTCAGTCTGTTCTCAGACACTCCGTACCGCACCACTGTCCTCTCGCATGACATTGATGTTGGTGATGGTTCCCCGATTAAACAGCACGCTTACCGCGTTAACCCTACTAAAAGGGCACTGCTCCAGCAGGAGGTTAGTTATCTGCTAGAAAATGGTTTAGCTGTTCCCAGTTCCAGTGCGTGGAGCTCCCCGTGTCTGCTTGTGCCCAAACCGGATAAAACGCCGCGGTTTTGCACAGATTTCAGGAAGGTAAATGGAGTAACAAAACCTGACTCGTATCCTCTGCCCCAAATGGAGGATTGTGTTGACAGAGTTGGTTCGGCTAAGTCTGTCACCAAACTTGACATGTTAAAGGGCTATTGGCAAGTCCCTTTGACTCCTCGTGCGTCTGAGATTTCCGCTTTTGTCGACCCCGATAACCTGTTACAGTACACCGTTATGCCGTTTGGTCTCAGAAACGCACCCGCTACATTCCAACGCCTTATGCACATAGTCTTGTCCGGTGTTCGGAACTGTGAAGTGTATCTTGATGACATTGTGGCACACTCAAGCACTTGGTCTGAGCACATTAAAACCCTTCGTGTAATTTTTGAGAGGTTGAAGAAAGCTTCCCTCACTTTGAATCTGGCCAAATGTGAATTTGGTAAAGCCACTGTTACCTATTTAGGAAAACAGGTCGGCCAGGGTCAGGTGCGCCCGCTCGCTGTTAAAGTCCAGGCCATCCTGGATTACCCCGTGCTGCAAACCCGCCGTGAGCTCCGTCGTTTCCTTGGAATGGCGGGCTACTATCGTGGTTTCTGCAAGAACTTTGCAGATGTTGTTGCTCCCCTTACTACTTTGACTAGTGCCACGAAAGCCTTTGTGTGGTCGCCTGCATGTCAGCACGCTTTTGAGTCTGCCAAAGCTCTTCTCTGTAGCACACCCGTCCTGGGGGCTCCTGACTTTGCGCGTCCCTTCAAGCTGGAGGTGGATGCCAGTGCCAGTGGTGCCGGGGCGGTGCTGCTGCAGGAGGATGAGGGGGGCATTGACCACCCCATTTGCTACTTCTCAAAGAAGTTTAGTAAGCATCAGGTAAAGTATAGTACAATTGAGCAAGAAGCCCTCTCCCTGCTGTCTGCGCTGCAGCATTTTGAGGTTTATGTTGGTTCGAGTTCGCTGCCCGTTGTTGTCTACACCGATCACAACCCCCTCGTTTTTTTGGCGCAGATGAAAAACTCAAATCAGAGACTGATGAGGTGGTCGTTGCTTGTGCAAGACTTCAACCTTGAAATTCGTCACAAGAAAGGGACAGAAAATGTGTTGGCTGATGCGCTCTCTCGTGTTCATTAAATGTTCCTGATTATCAAACATTTTGGGGGAAATGTTTGATTTTTAGGAAGGGGGGTGTTACGGCCCTGGCCGTATATGGAAATGTATTTGTATTCAGTGTCAGAGTGAGAGTCTCTATTTGGTGAGGATCTTTGTGTTACTGTGTTTTGTGTGAGAGTGAGTGTTCTGTGTGTGTGGATCTGTGATTCTCCTATTTAGGTGCTCACTCTCTGATTGGCTGGAGGTGTGGGTTCGGTCTGGGCTGTGTCGGCTGCTGATTGGTTCCTTCATCATCTCTGCAGTTTAAAATGCTCTGATGCCCAGCAGTCCAGTGACAGCTAACTGACAGCAGCTCATTCTGTCCTCGGCCTCCAAACCTTAGAGTAAACTTTGTATTTAGCGTGTCTTTAGTAGCCTTGGTGCTATAGTGTTTTTTCTGTAAGATTGTATTGTATTTTTTCCTTGTTTAAGAATAGCAAATTGCTGGTAGGGGTGAACTGCCATTTTCCTTTTATTAACCTTTTCTCCTGTGTATCTGCTGTATCCTAGGGAGCCAGAATAAGTAACTGTATTTCTGTTTGTTTGATTATTTTGTTGAAGGTTAGTCAGGGTATTTAAAAGATAGATTTTGTTTGTTGTTTTGGCCTTTGTTCACCTTGAGTTATATTGTTTAATTGTATTGTTTGTTAAAACTTGAGTTAGTAATAAATCTTGTTACTATACTCAAACATCTAGTCCTGAGCTTGTGGTTTGGGGACCGGGGAGGGAATATCCTTTTTATATTGCGCTCCGACCCCCCTAGACAGGGGCGTAACGTGTGTGTGTGTGTGTGTGTGTGTGTGTGTGTGTGTGTGTGTGTGTGTGTGTGTGTGTGTGTGTGAGTGTGAGTGTGAGTGTGAGAGTGAGAGAGTGAGAGAGAGAGAGAGAGAGAGAGAGGCTACTTGTCTTTGATGTCTGCATGGCCTACAAAACAAAATGGCGAGCACTGTAAAACTACAAAGATGGCCGGATCAAAGATGGCCGCCAGGGTGTCACCACATGACCTCTTTGTCCTTTGGAGCACATGGGCTCAGGGAGAACAAAGAGGTGTGATGTGGGGGTTGGGGTTATCTGAATGTGTATGTTTGTGTTTAAAACCAATTCACAGTTTATGTAAGTGATCTTAATGTGTTTCATATGATGCAGATAGTTAGAAAAGATGGTTAGTTTGCATGCAAGACCCTATGTCTGTGTGGAGCATAAACTAAACACATCAGATGTGGCAAAGCCAGCTAACCAAATATCCTGACTACAACACTATCACAACAGTTAAACTTAATGAATTACATCAAACCAAATCAATACATGTACATTCACCGAAGTTAAAGTTGAACAGTCTTGCTCAGCCATGTGCAATTACTAATGCTAAGGTAAAGCCCAGTACGTTACCACTACATGGAAGAAAGGGGTTGTAATTCCAAGGAGGGATTGGAGAAAGCCGACTGGAGAAGGTTGTGGTTCCAGGGTCGAAGTTGTTGTTGTCCTTGCTGTGTGAGATCCAGTTGTGCAGCTGGGAGGAAACTGGTCCAGTCCTGTTTCTGCAGCTTGGTGGCTTGGTGCTAACTTCCTTGGTTGAAGTTAGTTGATCAAAAGGCAGGCACTCGCGTCTTCTGCCTTTAGAAGTTCCTTGTGTTTCTATGTCTGTCTGCTAACAAGACATAGATCAGATAAGAGCTGCTTCTTCATGCAGTCTCTGGCTGGAGAGCTTAGGTGAGAAGGGCCGCAGCTGACCTCCTGCGGGGCAGGGGTGTTTAAAGGCCAGGAACCAAAAAGCAAAGAGACTGACCTTCCTCCAGGTCAGCAGCCGAATTCACATGTACTTGTGAATGAGTCATCATGTTAAAGTAGCCAATGGAAATGGTTACTGAGTCCATGGGTGGAGCTACTCAATGAGTGACCCAAAGGAATCCTGGGAAGTGCAGTTCATGTCTTTGCCACCATCTTGGATGGTCAGGTCACAACAGACCTATCATTGATCCTTAAGTTTATGCACGAAGACATCCGCAGTTGGGATAGGTGGCTACGTCCTCTGTTGTTTGCAGTGCAGGTCGTACACCAGGCCTTCTGGTGTACGACCTGACGCAGTGCAGCCACCCTTCTTACTGGTTGTACAGAGTGAGTCGTGACACTCAGACAGGAGGAGAAATTATCCAGTTGTTGGTACCAAAAAGCCACCAGGAAAGCTGTTTCCCCATGGTGAATGACAACACACTAGACCGGATAGTGGCCCGATTCTATTGGCCCGGGAAATGTAAGTCTCTGGTGTACGTCTTAGCCTGAATTCCAGCTGGTTAACCAACCGGACATCCCGAGAACGCCTTTGCGCCCATTGCCACTCTTTGAGGTTCCATTTGAGAGTTTTGGCAAAGACCTCATTGGGCCGTTTTACCAGAGTGCTTTGTGTTGGTTCTGATGAATTACACAACGTGATATCCTGAAGCAGTGGTTCTGTGCATCATCTCTGTAAAGAGTGTTGTACAGGCGCTGTTTTGGTTGATATTCCGAGTTGGGATCCAGAAAGAAGTCCTGACTGACCAGCGCTCCTCGTTCACGTACTGCATGGTATGGAACTGTTCGGATAATTGGGCATCAAGTCAATTGTAAATATGGGTCAGAATGCAGACAGCACCTATTTGATGGTGAAGATGTAATCATCCCACCTCGGCTCCACTGGCCCAAAATCTGTCGTCCCTGACAAACACTCAAACCATCAATTGACTGTTCATTTGCTAAAAGACTAGTTCTAATCATTCATCAATCATCATCAGTGTTTGCAGTGTTTTGAGGACAAACCAACACTAGAGAACACGGCTTCACTGTGGCAACAACCTACCATTAATTTAAGAGAAAGTGCGAAATCTAAGATAGAAATGTGTACAATTAAGGCAGGAATTGTCAGTTTGAGGACACATACTGTATTAGCAGTCATTCAGGGTCCATTCTGTCCTTCTAACTTTACTGGGAAGAACTTTTTTTAATTTGCTTCAAGGTGCTTCAGAAGGGAGTTTTCCATATTTAGTTTCTCATTTTGATTGCGTGACACCGACGCTCTCTGGGACCTTTCGTCAGACGGAGGGTATTAAAGTGCTGAGTCAGCGCTCAGCGAGGACAGGTGGATGAAGGGATGGACGGAGGAGAGTCAGCAGCTGACATCATCACCCTGCAGACGGGACACGTTTACTGACCGAGAACAAGTAAAACCTGCTGATTTCTTCTCTACATACAGCAGCTCTTCATGTTCTATATCCACATCTAATGACTCACCTATAGTGAACTTTCTAGACTGAACTGGGAACCAGTTAAACTATCTATCTCCGCCAGTGTGAGCCATGAGCCAGCTTTGCTTTGGGTAACGTTTGTTTGCCAAAATGTTTCGTGGATGGTGTTGATGTGTTGTTCTTGTCTTGGTGTATATTTATGTGTTATATTATATGTTGAGCCCTTTCCAGGTTCCCCCTGCAGCCAGAGGACATCCTGTACCTGTTGAATGTTAAACAATGTGCTAACTTGCTGTGTGTCTGTTTGGTTTCTACACCTGTTGTTTTCCTCAGACGTCCTCACAGAGTAACATTCTGCATCGTCTATCCAGAAATCTCCGAATGTCAAAAGTTTATGATCCCAAATCACAGCATGTCTTTTTCTATGTTGTTCCTCAAGGTCTCGGTGTCTTAATGTGGTATTTTGGAGGATTAATGATCATTTTTATCAATTCTCCAGTGGTAAAAAATGGTTAAATTTAGCACCGAATCTGTGGAACAAATGGTATCAACCTGTGAGACATAATAATGCATGAGGATGGACATCAGATACTTCTATCATCAGGTTCTAAACCCTGATACACTTTAAACATTTATGTTAATTGATTGTTTATGTTGTTCAGGTTCCAGCTTTCAGATGATGTTCACCACTTCTATGTGACCTCTACTGTTGACCTGCTATCTCCCCATAAAGACCCCAGCAGTCAGTAGAGTTACAATATGGAGAAACACTTTGGTATAAATAATAATTATTATTTTGTGTTTGGAGTAAAGATGAGAGAACACAGAAGGTGCCCCCCCCCCCCCCCCCCCCCCCACCACAGTGCTTTACTCCTTATATTTGTTGTCCACCCAGTAATGTTTGTCTCCCAGAGACCGTCTATATGACAGATCGTCTCTATGAAGACATGACTGGACTTTTAAAAATGTTTCTCCTCTTTCAGGCTGATCCACCTGAAGCCCTGAACTAGGAGGTTTTCTGAGGAGGGGAGGATGGAGAACGTCTCCTCGCACAAACACTTCGTCCTCGACGGCTTCAGTGAACTGGGAGCTCTGAAGCCCGTCCTCTTCATCCCGTTCTTCATCATGTCGTGGTGTCGCTGTCGGCCAACTCCCTGCTGCTGTACGTCGTCGTGTCAGAGAGAAGCCTCCACTCTCCGATGTGCGTCCTCATCGCCGGCATGGCGTTCGTGGACCTGAGCCTCCCGCTGTTCGTCGTCCCCCACATGCTGCTGAGCTTCCTGTTGGACTGGAGGGGGATCTCTCTGAGCGGCTGCCTGGTTCAGATGTATTTTGTTCACTTCTTAGGAGCTTTTCAGTCCATGTTGCTGGTGTGGATGGCGTTGGACCGCTACTTCGCCATCTGCACGCCTCTCTACTACCACGAACGCATGGCTTTACCGAGCTTCCTCAAGTTTATCGTCCCGCTCGTGGTCAGAAACTTCGTCCTGATCACGCTGTTTGTGAGTCTGGCTGGATCTTTGTCCTTCTGCTTCAGAAACGTGATGAACCACTGTTTCTGTGAGCACATGGCCTTAGTGCAGCTGGCCTGTGGAAGCACCGCCGTCAACAGTCTGGTGGGTCTGATCTCGGTGTTCCTTATCCCTGTAGCCGACTTCATCTTCATCGCCGCCTCCTACGTGGTCATATTCAGCTCTGTGCTCAGGTCCGGCAAGACGGGTGTCAAAGCGCTTCACACCTGCGTGACTCACATCGTGGTCATCACCGTCAGCCTGACCATCGCGCTCGTTGCTTTCCTCTCGTATCGGATCAGAAACGGTCTTCCCGCCGCGGTCCGGGTCTTCATCAGCACCATGTACCTGCTGTTCCAGAGCTGTTTCAACCCGATCATCTACGGCCATCCCGCAACCCTGACTG